>NW_006494876.1:1256149-1273332 GCF_000471905.2 Amborella trichopoda
ATATTTCCCTTCCAAGATTTGACCACATACCACAAATCAAAGTTACCATAACTTAAAGTCTTGAACACAAAGTAAATAAAGATAATCCAAAGGGTGGGGCGTGCCACCCTTTTGTGGCACATGGGGGCCCCACCCACATGGTGGGCCCATGTGCACTTTGGGGCCCGATAAAATTTTATAAATAATTTTAAAATTAAATAAATTAATATATGAAGTTTTACAATTTTGTAAAATCTATAACTTTATTTTATAAGTCTAAAAAACATAAATAAAATATTGAGAGATTCATAAAAATTCAAATAATAAAACTAAAAAGATTTCAATAATAAAATGAATACAATTAAATTAATATGATGGAAAAATGATTCATATGATTTTAGGAATTCAATCTGTAATTATGGAATACTTCACTTTCAACTGTGGACTACAGATCACACTAGCTTTATTGAACTGACCCAGTGTTTTTCATGACCCACAGTTTAAGCAGGGGCTCATTTGCAAGTCACCAAAATCAAAGGGTCGCAATCCCAGTATGTGGATTACAAGTTCTCCCCTAGAGACGAGCCAAGGTTACCACGACCTGATGCGACCACAGCTCTATGGCGTATATGGGTATCTCTCGCACATGCATATGCTTCACCCAAAGGTAGATATCTGGCTTTCTCGAAAGATCTATCGATATACATACTGTGTGATGGAACATGAATGAGGTTTTGGCTCTCGTCTCTGTAGGTCTACCATCACACATAAGGGTCACACAGTCCCGCTGCTCACTTATCTTAGGTATAAGCTCCGACCTCATCAAGGGTTAACCCAAAACCCTCTTCGGTTAATTCTTTATGCCTAGGTACCTTAGGTTTTTCAACCGCCTGGCCTAGATTGATAAGCACAGTCCGGTATAAACAAACATCATTCAGTTAGTATGATCCTCAAGGGGCCACACTCCCACTGAGTTTATGTTTCACTATAATAAAATTATTTTAATATACACTCATAAGGCCTTTAAAGGCCATATAAACCCAACAATTAAAACTTGTAGCCACAAAGTAGCTTAATCCATCCCGCTATTCTTCTTCTTCTTATCTTTTTTCTTTTTGTTTCGCAGTTTTGTTTTTTCCCTATTTAGTTTGAGTTCAATCTAGAACTCATTTTAACACATTATAAAACAGAAGAAAAAGATAAATTATTCCATGTAATTGTGAACTACATTCCATTGACAAATTTTACCATAAACACAAATCATCTGCAGTTACATAATATAGAGCAATTATCATGCTATGAGACATAAATTAAATGAGAAATTACGATGCAATAATGAATAAGAGTCAATGTAAAACCACTAGAATCATGGATTAAATATGAGTACAAGAAACTAAGAACTAATATCACAACAAGGAAAGCTATTCCACCACAAAAATAGGGAAAACAAAAAACAAAAAAAGCAGAAATATAGCATAAGCTAAGAAACAAGCTTAAATTTCGCGTAATGACTCTAACAAACCCATAAAACCCTAGAGATTTGCAATGTTTTTAATGAAGTTTTTAATGTATTCGTACTCTGATCATAGCTCAATGAAGTTAATTTATTCATACTCTGATCAGAGCTCAATGATGTTTTTAATGTATTCGTACTCTGTTCAGAGCTCAATGAAGTTAACGTATTCATACTCTGATCAGAGCTCAAAGATCAGAGCTCAATGAAATTTATAATGTATTCGTACTCTGATCAAAGCTCAAAGATCAGAAAAACCTCATAAAAAGCTCAGAAAAAATCCTAAATTTTTTTTTATCAATATTTTCTCAGAAAAAGCTCAAATATCAGAGCTCAAATAAAAAAAAATTTTTTTTAACCAATTTTAACAATTTAAAAAAATGAAAAACCTCAGAAAAAAAACCCTAAACTGTAAAGTATTCGTACTCTAATCAGAGTTCAAAGATCAGAGCTCAATGAATTTTATAATGTATTCGTACTCTGATCAGAGCTCAAATATTAGAAAAAACCCTAAACTTTTTTTTTTTTAAACCAATTTTCGCTCAGAAAAAGCTCAGAAAAAACTCAATTATCAGAGCTCGAATAAAAAAAACTTTTATAAAATCAGAGCTTAAACATCAAAGCTCAATAAAATTTATAATGTAGTCAAACTCTGATCAGAACTCAAAGATCAGAAAAATCTCAGAAAAAGCCCTAAACAATTTTTTTACCAATTTCCTCTTAGCAAAAGCTAAAATATCAGAGCTCAAATAAAAATTAATTTTTTGTTTTTACCGATTTTACCAATTTTTTTTAAAAAAGCCCTAAACTGTAATGTATTCGTATTCTGATCAGAGCTCAAAGATCACAGCTCAATGAAATTTATAATGTATTTGTACTCTAATTAGAGCTCAAATATCAGAAAAACCTCATAAAAAGCCCTAATATTTTTTTTTTTGCCAATATTTGATCAGAAAAAGCTCAAAAAAAGCTAAGAAAAAGCTCAAATATTAGAGTTCAAATAAAAAACCTTTTTTTTACTGATTTTACTTTCTTTTTTTTTATAAAAAAAGCCCTAAACTATAGAGAACATCATTTTTTTTACCAATTTTCAAACAGATTCTTCTCCAGAAAAAAGAAATGGAGAGCCAAATCACATGAAAATTAAGCAAAGTGAGAATTTGAAGACGAATATGAGATCAGTGACCCCTTACCTCAATTTGGTTATGCCGGATCTGAGAGATAAAGAAGATGAGGAGACCTTTTCTTCAAAGAACAGAGGGGCGTGTTGCGAAGAAGGGAGTGCTGCGAAGAAAGGGGTGCTCGACGAAGGGTTGCTCAGTGGCTTAGGGGTGCTGCGTCTTTGTTATGGGTATCTCAGCAGTGAAGATGGGAAAAGAGGCTAGGGTTATTGAAGGGGAGGAAGTTACGCACTTCCTGTTTTAGGTTTCGACATTTGGGTCGGAACTTTTTTAACAAAAGAGTGTAGAAAGATGAACAGTAAAATAAAGTTTTTATTTCGAGTTCTCATTTTTTATCAAACACGAAAGTTGAGAAGTTCTCAGCTTCCAAAAGACACTTCCTATTATCAAACACGCCCTAAAAGTCATTCTCAACGGTATAAAAGTTACATAGGCATGAGGGTTGAGTGAAATGGATTGGAGGAAAGCTTTGGAAGGGAGGAAAGAGGGTGATATGGATGGAAGGTTTGGTGGATCCTTTTTCTCCTGTAGTTGTGGTTGATCGAGGGGCTTGTGAGTTGCTTGAGATCAAAACTAAGTTCTTTGTGATTGGTTGGTTTTCGCCTCCAATTGCAGACTTCTTTGGCCTTTCAGACTAGGCCCAGAGAGGATGGAAGCTGTCCCATCGACTCGATGTTAAGATTATTGGTTCCAACAAAGTTGTTTTTAAGCTATGCTCGAAGGAGGAAGTCAATAATGCCCTGTCTCATAGGTTCTGTAGAGTCAAAGGCAGCCTTCTTTCGTTAGACCATTAGAAGGCGTCGGATCATGCTTCTTTTATGCAAATGGAATTAGTCTGGGTGAAACTTTGGGGCCTTCTGCTGTCTACGTGGAATTTGGCTATTATTAAAAAAATTGTAGGTCGTTTTGGGACCTATCGGGATTTGGACTGGGACTCCTTTCTTAATCCCATCTGTTGGTTTGTACGTGTTAAGATTGATATATGTGCTGGAGTGTCTCTTCCGGGGAAGATCCTTTTATGCATTAACTAGGAATTCTTTGAGGTTTCAATCACAGATGATGAGGATTCCTGTTCTTCAAAGTTTTTTGTGGTGGACTCTATAATAGGGGGAAAGAAGAGTGGGCATAAGGTGCAGTTGGAAAAGATGATCGGAAGTGTCTTTTCCGGTAACTCTAGCCATAAGTCGCATTGGAGTAATAATAGGAGTTTTGGGAAATTCAAATTTCGTAATTTTGTAACCCCCAAAATCATTAAATACTGGAATTTGGTTAGCAAATTTCCGAAATCATCGGAGGGATTCTCAGAATGGTTTCTAAATCAGCCGACTGTTTCTTTGAGGGATAGAAATTTTAGTAAGGAGCAAATTGAGGTGCCAATTTTGGGTAACTGGCGAAAAGGCGATGCGCACATTCCTTTTTCCATAGACTCAACTTCTGGTAGTCCGGCAGGAGCATCTAATCCTTTTCAAGGAAAAGGTACAAAAAATGTTGTTGTGGCGGCGGGAGAGAATTCCAAAGTAGGTGGGATTGATAATAAAATTTTTGATAGAGTTTGCTTGATAAACGTGACGATCGTTTCCTCTTCCCTAGGAGGCAATTTATTTGGATTTAAAAATCCATTTTCTTTATCTTTTCTTTGGAAAGAGGTAGAACTGAAAAGGCAAGTGGTTTTCTCTTTGACGACCTAGATTGCTCTATTGTGTCTTCTTGCTCAAAAGAAGTTCTCGGCGTGATGTGTTCAGCAGAGGTTCTCGGCCCTTCTTTTGGTGATATTGTTGAAACAGAAGATGTATCTTCTTTATTTCCGCGTAGCTGCAGCT
The DNA here is from genome assembly GCF_000471905.2 of Amborella trichopoda. The sequence goes on from NW_006494876.1 coordinate 1,260,643, forward strand.
AAAGGTTTGGGAAAAAAGTCTAGGACTCGTTTTGACCCGTTGTTGATTGACCCTTTGGCTATTTTGGTCATAGAAGAAGATGATGCTCCTACGAATCCACGTCTCCTAGTGGATGAACCCTTTGTGAGTGATAAATTAGAGGGCAGAGATTTGGCTGTTTCATAATTTGCGGTGGCTGTTCCCTTGGATGGCGTACCTCAAAAGAATCAGTTGTTACTTCTTCCTGGACCTTGCCCTGGACAGACGCCATTAACTAAAATTATGGCTCCAGATGACTCACCCGTGGTGAAAAAATTGTTGGATGATATAGGCATGGATGACGTGCCCTTGAGTGTGGTGATGGAAGAAATAAAGGAGCGTCGTTGAGCCAAGATTGTTGTTGTCAATGAAAAGGGGACAACCAAAAGTAAGGGTAAAGGCTCCAATCTTGATTTGGTCTCTGTCTCTAAGACCCATGCGAAATCCACTGTTAGTGGTAAGAAGATGAAGGCTATTGTGAAGGGTACTCTCTCTTCAGTGAGGCTCCAAGCTTGGGGTTTCATCAAAGGTGGCTCCTCGATGGCGGCGATTGCGTTCGTGATACTTTGGTGGTGGAGGCAGACTCATCTTCAAACTCATCTTTCAATGATGAAGAACAAGGTGCAACTCTAATGATGGAGGATCTGTACTTTGGCCATGGTCCTGATGGACCAGATTCATCCTCAAACACTTCTCCTCCTACTTTCTAATGAACTTCATATCTTGGAATGTAAGGGGTTTAGGTCACCCCAGTAGAAAAATGGATGTTTTTTTCATGATGTCTAAGTTTAAGCCGGTGATTTTGATTTAGGGTTCTGGTTTAGTTGGTTTTTGTGGTATTGATCCTTGTGGTGCTTCTGATGCCTGTGGGTCCTGTGGGACCCCATGGTTCTTTAGAATTTTGATATCATTAAAAGGGACAACTTTTTGTTGCTGGGCTTCCGTGGTCCGAAAGTGGGTTTTAATTGGGGATTTGTGAATGCGTATGGGCCCTTTGTTTTGGTTTTGAAAGAAGATTTTCTCTTTGACTTGAACTCTGTCATTCAATCTTTCTCTTATCTCATGGTAGTCAATGGGGCTTTTAACTTAATTCGATGGCTGAATGAATGTTAGCTGGTACTCTTATCAACACCTCAATGAGATTGTTTAATAGGTTTATTGAGAATAATTCCTTCATGGATCCCCCTATTATTGGTGCTAAATTTACGTGTTCTAATAATATTATCAATAATCTATCTATGTCTAAGTTAGATAGATTTCTTCTTTCGATGGAATGGCTGAAAGAATTTCCCTCATATACTGTTAGGGCTATGTTCAGATTGACGTTTGATCACTGTCCTATAATGCTTAACACATGATTGTTAAAAAGGGGGCCGAAACCATTCCGTCTAGATGTGGGATGGTTGGAGGAGAAAGAAGTAGCTGATCTGATTAGAGGTACATGGGTAAATATTGTGGTGGAAGGTACTTTGGATTTTCAATTGTATAGCAAGTTGTTAAACATCAAACATAAATTAATTGCCTGGAAGTGTGACAACAAATATGACATTAAAGCTAAAATTGATGGGGTGTTATCAAATATTGAAGCATTAAATCATAGTACCCAAGTAACTGGTGTGCTATCTGAGTAGCTAGTTTTGAATTGTAGCTTGAAATGTAAGAATTGGAGGAATTGCGTAGATCAGAGGAGATTTATTGGAAACAAAGATCCAGATCTAAATGGTTAAAAGAATGAGATCTTAATACTAAATTTTTTTATGTGACTGCCAGTGCGAGAAGAAGACAAAATGACCTATCTGGATTATCTATTACTGGTATTGACTCTGAAAATGGTGCTGCACTTGAAGGTGCAGTGATTAACCATTTCACAAAGGCATTTACTAAAGAAATTAAAGTTACCCCTTCTTTGAATAGAGTCCCCTTTAAAGTACTATCGGTGGAGATGAAAAATCAGTTGGAATGCGAGGTTACTAGTGAGGAGTTATATAAGGCAGTGCTTGCAATGCCAGGGGACAAGGCGCCAGGACCTGATGGTTTCCCTCTAGCCTTTTTCAATAGATTTTGGAATGTAGTTAAAGGGGAATTATTGGAATTTATGAAAATCTTTATGATAAGGGGGCATATTTTTCAAGGGGTGAACTCCACTTTTTTGTCTTTGATTCCGAAGAAGTCCATGATCTCTGGTCTTGCAGATATCAGACCGATTAGTTTATTTACGAGTCTTTACAAGATTATTGCAAAAGTTCTAGCAGAAAGGCTGAAAGTTGTCATTCCTTTTCTCATCTCTAGTACTCAATCAGCCTTGATCCAAGATCGTCAAATTATATACAGTGTGCTTGTTGCCCAAGAATGTATTCATTCTAAAGTTCTGAATAAGAAGCCAGGTATTCTTCTTAAGTTAGATATGGAGAAAGCTTATGACTGGGTTGAATGATGAATTCTTTTAGAAATTCTTCGAGGTATGGGATTTGGTGATAAATGGAGGAGTTGGAATTTTGAGTGTCTCTCTTCTGTACATTTCTCGATTTTATTCAAGGGAAGTCCCATTGGCTTATTCAGTGCCTATAGAGGATTGCGTCAAGGAGACCCACTTTCTTCATTCTTATTCACGATTTATGCCGAGTGTTTTAGTTTGATGTTAAGCAGGGTGAAGAGTTTGGGTCATTTTGCAGGTTTTCAGATCTCTAACTTTGGTATTATTATCTCCCATTTACAATATGCTAATGATACTTTAATTTTTTGTGGTGCGGAGTCCCTCCAAATTTCAAATATTGCCAGATTCCTAAAATTTGTGAAGTTACTCTTGGGCTTAAAGTTAATTTCCATTAACCTTCCATGGTTGGTATTAATTGCTTTGAGGAAGTGATAGTGGAGTTGGCAAATATGATGAGTTGTGAGGTCGGTTCGTTCCCTCTGACTTATCTTGGTCTTCCCAGTTCTGATTCGAAGCTTTCTATTGCAGTCTGGGATATTGTGCATAAAAGAATCCAAGTCAAAGTAGTTCTTTGGAAGCACAAGTATTTGTCGTTGGGTGGGAGGGTGACTTTGTTGAGATCTTGCTTAGCTAATATCCCGGTCTATCAAATGTCATTGATTAATATGCTTGCCTCGATTGCAAAAAAATTAGAAAAAATGATGCGGGATTTTCTTTGGGGTTCCAGTATTGAAAAGAAAAAATTTCATTTGCTAACATGGGAAAGAGTTTGTACTCCAAAGAAAGAAGATGGTCTAGGTATTAGAAAGATTAGATTTGCAAACCAGGCTCTAATGTGCAAATGGTAGTAGCGTAGTTTTCACTTGAAAGATCACCTTTGGTTCAAAGTTTTTTTGGCTACGTACGTGATAGATAGATTTAATGTTTGGCTTGTGGGTGGAAGAGGTAAAGCTATGTCTTAGGTATCGAAGGCTATTTACAATTGTAGGCCTATGGTGTCGGGCTACTTCAGATGGAATATAGGTTGTGGTAGACAAGTTTCCTTTTGGCACCACAAATGGATGGGGGATTACCCATTGAAGTCGGTTTTTCGAGAATTATATGGGATAGTGACCCGACCTAATTTGAAAGTTAGTGAGGCTATAGAAAGAAGGGGTCATCTTACGTCATGAAATATCCTCCTTGCATATAGTCGTTTGAGCAATGTGGTACTATCCCAATGGTGTGCATTGATGGAGTTGCTGGATAAGGCCTATATCTCATTGAATGTAGAGGACAAAATCATTTGGGAGATTGAGAGTGATGGAGTTTTCTCTGTTAAATCGTGTTACATTCTTTTTTTTCGTGATCGGTGGAGATGGTCTTGTCCTTAGATTGCCAAAATATGGAAATGACCAATTCCACACAAAGTTCAAGTCTTTATTTGGCTGGCAGCATTGAATAAGGTGTTGACTATTGATAATCTGATCCAAGGGGGGAAATTTTGCCGAATGTTTGTTTATTATGTAAAGCTGAAGGGGAATTTGGTGTGCACCTTTTCATTCATTGCTCATTCACGGTGAGAATTTGGTATTGGCTCTTTCGGGTTCTAGGGATTAATTTGGTGCTTCCTCAATCTGTTGAATGGATAATCTCACAATTTTCTATTTCCCATTTGCCTAGGATTGGAAAATTTATGTGGAAAATATCGAAAGGTGTCATTATCTAGGAAATGTGGAAGGAAAAAAATAAAAACGCCTTTGAGGGGAGTTCTTTGCCTTTTGAGAGGTTAATAAATATCATCAAACTTTCGATTTGGTCTTGGTTGTCTGTGACAAAAGAAGGGTGGGGCATCTCCAAGGTCGATGTTATGGCTAATCTAAATAGTCTTTTCCTTCTCGGGTGTTAGAAGTAGACCACGAAGTATTTGGACTACGCCTTATAATGAAAGCTTGAAATTTACCTTTGATGGTAGTTCCCTAGGTAACCCGAGTGTAGCTGGGATTGGTGATGCATTGCGAGATTGCTCGAGTAACATCATCTTTTCCTATATCAGTCTGATAGAGGTTAAAATTGCCAATTTTGCTGAACAGAGTGCTTTACTTGGTAGGGTAAAATTTTTTATTGATAGGAATCTTGGTAGAAATTGTAGAATTGAAGGTGATTCTTTGAATGATAGTAGATGGTGCAATAAAGAGCAGAAAGTTCCCTGGGAGCTATGATCATTTTGGTTGCAGGTTATGGATTTGATGGAACCTCTGTCAGTTTCTTTCTCCCATGTTTATGGTGAAGCGAATTATTTGGCTAACGGTGGTGCTTCCTGCCTTCTCTTGTTATCTCTAATGATGTAATTTTTTTTTCTTAGTCATCGATAAAATTTAAGAATATTTGTAAAAAAAAGTCACTCTCTCTCTAAAACCCAATTTCTGTCTCTAAAATCCATTCTCTCTCTCGAGACCCAATATTTCTTTCTCTCTCTAAAAACTCAATCTCTCTTTCTATCTTTAAAAATTGAATCTTCCTCTCTAGGAACTCAATCTTTCATTCTCTTTAAAAACTCCTTCTATCTCTAGAAGCCAAAATAAAATAATTAGCATTTTTTTTTGCTTACAAGAAAAGTTAGAAGATATTTTTTTGTAAAAAAAACAAAGGTCTAAATAGGCTGGGTTAGGTCAATACGCCTAATGGGTCGGGTTGAGCTTTTTCGGTCTTTAACGGGTCGAGTCAGGCTTTTGGGCCTTTAATGGCAGGGATTATCGGGTGTAGTTCTGGGTTGGGCCTCACCGGGATAGGCAGAATAGGGTCCAAGCTTTTCCAAGCTCCGGGCCAGGCCTTGCCCATTGGCAGCCCTACTTATAGTATACAAACAAATAAGGCACACCTCTAAAATTTGCATGAAGATGGCTTCGAAACCATACAAAACGGTGCACATCGAGTATGTTTACAAAAATTTGAAAATCTTGAAAATAAATGGTCTATATAACTTATTATAAGATAAACTATTTTTAGGACTTTAAAGTTTCTTTTTAATATATTCATGCATCTCGAGGTCGAGATGATCAATTGGAAGGTTTCACAACTTTGGAACACTTTTTTTTATTAGATTTTTTAGGTCCACCGTACTTCTATAATATAAGGTTGCAACCTTATATAAATTTTGTCCTTAAAAAAAGTCTCACATAATTTTTATTTTATGCTCTAGGTCCTAATTCCTTTGTTTTGTATTCCTATTTAATTCAGACGTCCAATGTCAAAATGATGTTTTTTTTTTTCCTTTTTTTCTTCTATTTGTTTTTTTTGAGTAAATAGCGGTGAGGACATTAGACATGCCCACTATTTGGACAACACTATCTCCCACTTAAAAAACAATGGAATTTTTTATCAAAGTTTACTTATCAATTATTTAACATTTTAACTATTTTTCAACTATTCCAACTTATGATCGTGTATATTTTGATATACTTTTTAAGATTAAATAAAAAAAAGTAAAATATCAAGGAAAAAGTTTATATAAGGTTGCAACCTTAAAATGTAGAATTACAGATGCACCTAAAAAATCCATCGAAAAAGATTGTTTTAATATTGAAAGACCCTCTAATTGACCATCTCGACATTGAGATGTATGAATATGAAAAAAAAAAGATTTTGAGTCCCATAAATAGTACATGTTGCAATACATTACCTAGATTGTCCATTTTTAAGATTTTCATATATCTATATATCTACTTGATATTAACCATTTTTAGAGTTAAAATTTTATAATTAGATATAAAAATAGATTTTCAAATAATCCTAAGATTTTTTAACATCAAAATTATATTTTATAAAAAAATTTGAAGGTGCGCCTTAATATGATTGTTTAACGTTGCAACCTAATAGAAAACTACACCCCAATATCAAATAGTTGATCTCTAAAATACATTTTCATAAATTTCCCAAAACTATAAGAGGTATTTTTTTTTTTTTAATGATAAAAAAAAAGCTCCCATGTAAGACTTTTAATGATGCGGTAAGATAAGTATTTTTGAATCTATCGTCGGTCAAGGATAAAAGTGTTCGATAAACGATTTAAAGGACAAGTGTATAGTGTGGGCTTATAGGAGCATGCTATATATTGAAAAGTTATCGCATAGGAGCTATGAAATTTGGACACGTATGTCTGAGCGCCTGACCATGCGTGTACGCCTGGTGGACGGGGACATGTGTCTCGACACTTCTAAAACACATACATACTAGGGTTGAATATGTTTTTGGAATTTGGAATTTTTTATTATTGAAAATATCATTCTTCAATGAATAATATTTTATTTAAAAAATAATTAAAACTATTTTTATTTTCTATAGAGGGTGTAATTGGTGCTATCTTAGAATTTTGGATGAATAAACTGGCGCCTTATTGAATAGCCATTTGTAGTAACAATGATACATTTTGAAGTAATAATTAACTAATGGTTTTTAGCTTTTTTTCAATGTTATCATGTCACAATTTTGGATTGGAGTATAATAAATTTTCGATGAATAAAATTCGGGATTGTCTACAAAGAAACCATTTACCTTTTGTACATGAAAATCACAATCATTCTTGTCTCTTAAATTTCAAAATAGGTGGTTGTAAGAGTGTCATTGAATAGACATGAAATTTCATAAAAGAAAAGAAATTTGGACTTTATGACTCACTCCAAGCATCCAATTTGACATCTAATGAATGAGAATGATTGTGACCTCTATGTACAAAAGATATTTGGTCTCTTTGTAAACAACCCCATAAAATTCTGATTCACAAAGTAATCGTTTTTGGAGTATTGATTTAATTTAATTTTTATGTGATGCTTTACTATGCTTATGACACATGAGTTGTTGAATATCTAAAGGAAAAAGTTTGTATAAGGTTACAACCTTAAAATGCAAAATTAAGGTGCACCTCAAAAATCCATCATAAAATGTTGTTTTGAACCTTAAAATGTAAAATTAAGGTGCATATAAAAAATCCATCATAAAATGTTGTTTTGATATTGGAAAACCCTCTAATTGATCATCTCGGCTCGAGATGAATGAATAAGAAAAGGATAAAAGATTTCAAGACCTCAAAATAGTGTATCTTGCAACACATTATCTTAACCGTCCATTTTCAAGGTTTTTCAAGTGTTTATATCTCTACTTGATTTATACAACTTTTGGAGTTTAAGATTTTATAATTAGAGATAAAAATAGATTCTTAAGCCATCCTGATAACTTTTTACACTAAAATTATATTTATAATAAAATTTGGAGGTGAGCCTTGATTTGATTGTTTAAGATTGCAACTTTATACAAACCACATCCTTATCTACATACAAATGTGAAATATCCATAAATTTCATGTATATGCAGACATGCACATATACATAGATATCCATAGACATGTTGCGTCCATATGTCATTTTTTTATATATATTTCACGTTTCTGACATCCGTATGTGCATCCCAAATAGATACGTCCCGTTTCTATGTAACATGGCATGGCATAAGAGATAAGCCGCCAGTGTCATGCGGGTTGACAAAATTCAAGCTTGAACAAATTTAATCTCACATGACATGTCCTCTTGACTCTTATTATAGGCCTTCCATCCCACATTTGATAGGATGTTTGAGTTTATCAAAAGATTCGATGCTCTCATAATTAGCATTTTGCCCATTTATTCCCAAAAAAAAAACAGTCAATTTATGAGTTTATTCATGAACCTAAATTTTGAAGATGTTTCCTACATCAGACCAACTCCAAATTGTACCTTGCCAAACGGACAACCCTAGATTTTAGAAAAAAAATTTAAAAATAAAATAAAAAAGTGATCCTATAAAGAACATCAGAGGGCATAATTAAAAAAATAAAAAGGCCATGCGGGTTGGACGTAGGTACTTTTCACATTCAAGCAAAGTTCTAGGTCGAAGATAAAGACACTTCAACTACCCGTCTAATTCAGGCCACCAGATCCAGGCTACAGACTATAGGGATTGAATTTTGATTTCTTGTTTTTCTTTTATTTTCCTTTCTTTCCTATCATTTTATTTTACTTTATTTTATTTTATTTTATTTTTTTAAGGATTTTGCATGATCTTAAGTCGGATCTCTTGACGGTTCTCAAAGAATCCTGAACTTTCAAGATCGAGATTCTTTTTGAACCGTAATTTGGCGGATCACACAAATTTTTATCGATCTTCAAATTTTAATGGTAAAGCATAAAGAAAATTTCATCTGAGATCTATTCAGATTTGAAGATTCATATTTCTAAAAAATAAATCACAAACCAAATACAAAATGAATGATCTAGCTGTTGATAAGCATATAGCAACTATATCAAGCATTAAAATGCCCTAATTTCATCAAAATCTTATTATTTCAAGAAATTAAGATTATTTTTGTTAAAAAAAAGTACAAAAATTTAAATATGTACATATTGAATGAGAAATAATCGAATATATGATTTAGATATGGAAAGAGTTTACATAGAGCCGATACTCTAAATAATCAAATTAGAGCCTACCTCAAAAGATTCACTAAAAGAGGTTGTTTTGATGCCCAAATATCCTCAAATAGAAGAGGTTATTTTAAGGCTATCACAAAGATTTCCAGTACTGAAACTACATTTCTCGACAATATTTGAAGGTAGGCTCTAATTTGATTGTTTAGAATGTCGTTTCAATACTGAAAATCTTTGTGACAGCTTTAACATATATTTTCATCTTTATTTATAAAGTTTAAAGCTTAAAAAATAGTGTAGATTGACAGATCTATTGAAACTTGAAAATCTTGAAAATTGACAGTCCAAAAATGCGTTACAGAATACACTATTTCCAAACCTTGAAATCCATTTTTTTCTCATGTCCATGCATCTTGATATCGAGATGACTAATTTGAGGATATTTGGACATCAAAAAAACCTCTTCTAGTAAAAATTTTGAGGTAGGCTCTTATTTGATTGTTTGGATCCTCGGCTCTATATAAAGTTTTCCCTTTAGATATTGCCTGGCACTATTTAGATTCGAACAATTGTTTCATGTGCCCTGGACTGCATTTTTACAATTTGGGGTCTAGAGGTATAAAGCATCCATCTTAAAGATGGATGCAAATAGGTGGTCCATCTAAAAATAATTGTAACCAACGGTCCAAAGTGTGTCTATTGTTCGGACTTCCTATCACCAAAGAGGGGCAATTTGGAAAAGTTAATTTTTTTTTAAAGATGTACCTGATTGAAATAATATTTAAAAGCAAATGCTTAAATATAATTTGTGATTGTTTGACCTACTCAGTGATTTAGTAAAGAGTTTCAACCCATTATTTATATTTTCCCCCAAAGGATTGGAAAAAATGTTCCATAGTTGGCTACTTTCATGAACATGAAGCAACAGAAAACTCAAATTTGTTTGCTTTTACATGCATTAAATATGAAAGTATGTGTGCTTTTGATTGGGTAGGTGAGCTTGAAATGATACAGTACATTGAACAAAGAAGTTTTCTTTTGAATTAAATAAAGGGGCTTGAGTTTCCTCCTGTGTCTGATAATCTGAACCTGTTGGTTCATGCATTCGTTGGTGGCTATAAGTCAGTCGACCACTACTTCAAATCACATGGCTTTCTGGAAGTTCTTTGAACATTTTATAAGGTGCTTGCACAATTCTTTATAGTACACTCATAAGTTGACACGTTCCCAGAAAATTTTGTCATGCCTAATTTCTTGATTTATCAATTTAGCACTATATAGTAAATGAAATGAGCACAAAAAGAACATTTATTTTGTTGCTGTTTGTATAGAGCCTAGGCTCTAAACAATCAAATTATAGCCTACCTTCAAATAGTATCAAGAAATGTGGTTTCAATATTGAAAATCTTTGTGATAACCTTAAAATATTTTTTTATATTTATTTATAAAGTTTAAAGCTTAAAAAATAATGTAGATCGACAGATCTATGAAAACTTGAAAATCTTGAAAATTGATGGTCAAAAAATGTGTTATAAAATACACTATTTCCAAAACTTGAAATCTATTTTTTTTTCATGTCCATACTTCTTGATGGTGAGATGATCAATTTGAAGATATTTGAACATCAAAACAACCACTTCTAGTGAAATTTTTTAGATAGGCTCAAATTTGATTGTTTAGAGCCTCGGTTCTATATAAACTTAGGTGACAATCATTGTTTGTCTATTAATAGTACGGTATATAAAAATGGGCAAGTTTATTGTGCACCAATGGATGTGAAGCCCATCGTAGACTATTAGGGTATAGATATCTTGTTAGTATTGATATAAATACATATCAATATGGAAATGTATCTGTATGGGTATATATCTTTTAACTAGGTGTCTCTTGATTATGATAAGATTAGTTAGTATTTATCCATAACCGTTGGTATTTATCTTTAATTGTTACTTGCCGTATATTTATACGGGTCTTATATATTCTTGATTAATCAATATAAAAGAGATAGTTCTCTATAGTATTTTGAGTATCTAATATGGTATCAGAGCTCTTGACTCTTTAACCTAAGATCTGGGCCCTAAGATTTGGGCTCGTCGACCTCAGATTTGAGGTCGAAAAATTTTAGGGGCTTACTCCATAAAAGACTATGTTTCCAAAGGTGCACACACTCCGTACATTTCAAATAAATATAGTCCGTCCAATCGAAATCGAACGGTCAAGAGCTCCCAAGTCTTTTGGCTCATATCACACCTTCACATTACCAACTCTCTACGTCTCTAGATCTCGCCACTCTTGTGCCTCTGTGTAGATTTACATTTTTTTTTTGTGTTCTCAAAACCTTAATTCAATCCCTAAACCTCTGTAAAAACCCTAATTAATCTCCATGAACCTATGAAGAGACCTAGAATTTGCAGTGAATCCATGGCGTCCTTTGTTGTAACTTCTTCTCTAAACCTAGGGTTTCGCCCTTCTTCAACCTACAAGCATCTTTGACGTTGTTGCAAGTTCTTGACCATACAGGCTTTTGAGGGTTGCAAGTTCTTGACAGTGCAAACGACAACTTCTTGGTGCAAGTCTTTTTCGATGCAAAAGCACAACAAAAGTCTTTTTGACTGTGCAAAGCTTTTGACATTGCAAGTTGATGCTGCCTATTGCTAAATACCTCATTGTAGATAGAGTTTTGGTTAATGATCCCTGAACTCGGTATTAGCATCAAAGGAAAATGATGGATTGACATGTATTTTTTTCTTGGCAAAAACTTCAGCTCTCCTCTTTCTTCCAAAAACTTCAGCTCTCCTCTTCATCCATAGTTGAATCAATCAACACTCTCAGTTTAGTGAGAAAAACTCATAGATCAAGGAAGCACTACCAAAGGCCTACGTATCGTGTTTTGACTCCTAATCTGTTTCAACTCTCTAGCGAGTTGTGTTTCGACTCTCTGCAAACAACCATTGCCTCTGTTCTGGCATGTGTTCTGGACTGCGAGTTGTTGAATCTGTCTCAGACTGTAAGTTGTTGAATCTGTCTTGGATCCACACCGAGTTCTATTGGTTCTTCCAAGTGCCATTATGTGCTTGTTGTTCAAGCAATCTATACACATGAAGACTTCAAGATCCAACTAGTTCGTTTATGCAACTTATTGTTCAAACTGCAACGGCTTTGTGTAAAAGCATCTTGATATCCACACCGAGTTCTATTGGTTCTTCCAAGTGCCATTATGTGCTTGTTGTTCAAGCAATCTTTACACGTGAAGACTTCAAGATCCAACTAGTTCGTTTATGCAACTTATTGTTTAAACTGCAACTGCTTTGTGTAAAAGCATCTTGAGTTTGAAAGGGAGTGTTAACGTATGGATATCTTGTTAGTATTGATATACATCATTATGAATACATATATGGGTATATATCTCTTAATTAGGTATATATCTCTTAATTAGTTATATGGGTATATATCTCTTAATTAGTTAATAATTATCTATAATTGTTGATCTTTATCTTTAATTGTAACTGTTTATTTATACGGGTCTTGATTAATCAATTTAAAAAGAGATAGTTCTCTACAATATTTTGAGTTTCTAATATAGAAGTCCTCAAATATATATATTTTTGTCTTAGGTCCATGCATTTGTAGCTATAAAAATAGTGTAGATATGATGATCTATAAAGAATTAAAATGAACAATCTTAAAAGGAAAAAGTTTATATAAGGTTGCAACCTTAAAATGTAGAATTATAAATGCACCTCAAAACATCCATCGAAAAAGGTTGCTTTAATGTTGAAAAAATCTCTAAATGATCATCTT
>NW_006494876.1:1279593-1295829 GCF_000471905.2 Amborella trichopoda
ATATATATATATATATCATCAGTTGTAAAGATTTTCACCTTCTGAACTTTATTTGCTACCGAACTTTTGAGGTTCACTTTAGTTCTATAATATAAAGTTGCAACCTTCTATAAAATTTATCCTTAAAAAAAGAAATAGGTTAATTAGGATTCCATTAAAATTAAACTACTTTTTTATTGGATGATCTATTTGTGGCAATAAATAAAACAATGGATTTTATACAATGAGACCATTTGATACAAAGAAGTCACAATTATTTATAACCATCCGAGATAAAATCTGATAGCTTGGTGTGTCACAAAAATCAAGAAATATTTTTTTAAAAGTTTGAACTTAGTCAATAGAATATAAATACAGCCCCACAATTTCACATTCCATAGTGAAGATTGATTATGAGCATCTTGCACCAAATGTAAAAAAAAAAAATATTTTTTTATAAGACAATAGGGAAGAGAGAAAATAGAGATAGTAACCCATTCCCCCATACACCATGATTGGAAGAGAGACAATAATAATTCACCTGATTTTAGAACATGATTTGAAATGCATACATTTTCCGATTATTAGTTTTTCTTTCTCTTTCAAGTAAAGGAGCTTTTAGAGTGACAAGTGTCTAATTGTGAAGTGTGAATTCCACAAAAAGAACATGCGTAATTCTCTCTCCTTCTCTAAATAGATACACTCTACAAGTGTCTAATTGTGATGTTAAAATTCCACTAAAAGAATATGCATAATTCTCCCTCGCTCTCTCTCTAGAATATGCATAATTCTCTCTCTCTCTCTCTCTAAATAGATGCACTTCATTTGATCACTCACTTCCAAAGAATCATTAGCAGTTATTTGTTCACTCTCTCTCTCTCTCTCTTTCTATCTCCTTCAAAGTTGAAACTTGTAACCGCCTAACTTTCTTGAACGAATTCGTTGTTTAACTCCTCTACTCCACGTGTCCTGCTAATTTCACACGTGAAAGAAGATGGCCCATGGATGACTCATGAGAGTCGCAACTTCACAGGGAGAGCCTAATTTATACGATTGACCATTTTGCCCGTCGAAAGGTTTGCCCACTATCCTACGAGGCAGGGTGTGGTTCGGAGTAAGTTTTGACTTGTTTTGGTCAGCCGGTTTGGTTGACCGACTAATCCGAAGCACTTCTTCCGTGTGGTTCTCCCCAAATTACTCGACGAATTTTTCATAATATCAGTTCTACCATTTTGACTACAGCTTTTGTTTGTTCGTACTTCGTACAATTAGTATGGATGCCGAGATTGAAAATTCGGATTTCGCCGACCGAAACTTTGACACTGTCTCCGAAACTTTGGTCATCCGAGAAACCAAGTCATTCAACTGTCGGTAAAAATTGGATAAATTTGTGGTCAAATTTGGAATTATCACTCTTACTTAGGAGATTTTAAGCATTTTGCCCAAACTATATTTTAATTTCAAAATTTATATTCCTAGTGCAAGTGAATTTGAGCAAAACGAAAATTTCCGAAAAATGAAAAAGTTGGGTTTTTTCTGCCAATTTTTCAGTAAGCAGAGGTGGTTCAATATTCAGTGAAATTTTTCCGAAAATTTGAAATCTTTGGGGCGAAGTTACTTAAGGAGTGTGGTTGTTGTAAGTTAGTGGGGAAGATGGGGCGTTTTGTTCACTAGTCGACCGACTTCTACGCGGTTTGGTTTGCTCATCCGATACGCTCTCTCTCTCTCTCTCTCTCTCTCTCTAAAGTAAAGTGCATATCTTTCTCTCTGTAAAGGTACAACGTTCAAACTGAGGTGGATTTATATCCACGATTTTGTAGTTAATTGGAGGGTGCGCAACTTTCTAGATAATTTGTGCTCTTTTTTCTGTGTCCTCACCATTGTACTAACGTCAAGTTAAGGTCTTTACTTACTTGGAGACTTCCGCTATCTATATTCTAGATGAACCTCTTTCTCTCTCTCTCTAAAATGTTGTAAACGTAGAAAGTACGAACGAGAGGGATCTGCTTAACTCTCTCTCGCTAACAATATGACGTCCTTTTTTTTTTTTACTCAGTATTTTTGGGCCGGCTTGGCCCTAACACGGCTAGGCCCGGAGTTTGTCAATGGGGTAACCGGCTTGGCCAGGCTAGAATCAGGCCCGTTACCACCCGAACAATTTATTGCTGTTTGTTTGGGAGTGAGAAAGGAACCAAAAACCTTTTCATAAAGCTCGACAATACTATTGTCAAAATCCCAAACCACTCCCTTTTGCTTTAAAGACTTCAAAAACAAATTTAACCTCAATGAACATTAGCTAAGGCAAGGATCTCTCCATGCTGACTTCAATAGCCATGTTACTGACCAAGGGTGTCACCTCCACTCTCTTTGTACTCTCTTCAAAGCTAAGTGACCACAACAACAATTTAATCCAAAGGATGTTAGTAAAAGGTTTGGGGTTTCTATGTGTCCGCCAGTTCACGGTGTTTGTCAAAATTTGATTTTTAATTCAGAATTTTAGGGATTCATGATCTGAGGTTAAGATGATCATGAAAACGAAAAAGGTCAAAGATTCTAATATTTAAAATATGATTTTTTTAAGAAAAAATCTAAAGTATTTATAGCGCCGTGGGTCTTTTACAACGTCCATCTCTACGATGGACGATAATGGTGAGTCGGGTTTCTACGGGTCCCACTTAAATCTATCTTAAAATTGGATGCATCACTCTCTCTCTCCTCTCTCTCTAACATTTAATTGGGTTAACAAGTAGAGCACATATGGCACGATGGAACCAGTGCTAGAAGAGTAGTTGACCACTGTATACATGAGGCCCCAAGTCTTCGTGGCTCGTGGGTCCTACTCTACTTCTCTCGTTCTCTCGCTAAAACACACACTCTCTCTCTCTCTACTTAAACAAAACAAATACCTAAACAGTCGATATAAACAACCCACATCCATATCCACCGCCACATTCCACGCTCCACCGCATCCTCATGTCATCATTAGCTAAGCACCGGCGCCCACTTTTAGAGAGAGAAAGAAAACAGCCCACGAGGACGCCTTTAGAGAGAGAAACATCCCACGGGGCCAACTAGAAGAACAAACAACTCCCCTAGTGTGACAGTGAGAAACCCCAAACAAGGACGTCACGAGAGAGAAAGAGTAAAAAAAACCCAGTTGTTTCTAGAGAGTGAAAGAGCCAACCCCCGTGCTTGTGAGTTGAACCGGCTAAGCTGCCCAAGTTTGACGCTTCTCTCCTTCCACCACCGCCCCCACGCGCCACGCAACTTCCCCACCATCCTCCATAAATACTTCCCCTTCACTCCCTTCCTTCTCACTTCTCATCAAACTTCTCCACTCTCTCCACTCTCAACACAAATCCTCTCTCTCTCTCTACTAAACTTCTCTCTTTCTTCACTCTGCTGAGTGCTTGACTTCCTAAAATCTAATTTTCGTCTCTCTTATCTTCATCAATGGCACTCGAGACCCTGAATTCTGCAATCACCTTCCCCTATCCTCCCCACACGCAGGCCGCCTCGACGTCGGACTCGGACCCAGAAGCACCCAGGTCGGAGCCATGGCTCAAGAGGAAGCGCACCAAGCGAACCCACCACAGATCAGAGGAAGAGTACTTGGCCCTCTGTTTAGTCATGCTGGCTCGAGGCGGGCACGCTTTTCCTGAACCCACATCGAACCAGAGCGAACCGAGTCTGGCTTACAAGTGTGGCGTCTGCGATAAAGCCTTCTCCTCTTATCAAGCCTTGGGCGGCCACAAAGCGAGCCATCGGAAGCTCATGGGTGCGACTGCCGACCCCACTTCTGCGGGCTCGAGCCAGAGGACCAGTGGGGCAAACAAGGTGCATCAGTGCTCTGTTTGTAATAAGATGTTCGCTTCGGGTCAGGCTCTTGGTGGTCACAAGAGGTGCCATTGGGATGGTGGGGTTTCGGGCTCGACCGACGGCGGTTCTTCTTCGATCACAGGAGGGATTAGAGAGAGAGAAACCGGGCTTTTCGATCTCAATTTGCCTGCTCAACCTGAGAGTTGGGCCGATTTCAGGACTTACTATAAAGGGCATAATGGCGACGAGGAGGTGGAGAGCCCCTTGGCTGTGAAGCCCAGGTTGTTTTATTAGGGTTTTTTTTGGGTGAGAGAGAAAGTTGGGGGTCTTGAGTTTCTCTCTCTAGAGAGAAGGGGGGTGCATTTTACATGGACATTTCAGTTACTGTTACTTTTGGCTTCTCTTTGGATGAGAGAGAAAGTTCAGGCTTTGGTTCTTGCTTTTCTCTCTGTCAGTAGTTCTAGACAGAAGGGGGGCATGGTACATGGGTTTACACTTTACTATTCAATTCATTGGGGTCAATGTTTATCTCTCTACAGTGGCCATGGGTTTGATTGCCCTTTCTATTCTTTGTGTACAGAACCATCAATTCTTTGTGAATGGTAGTACTGGTTCTTTGATTTCACTCTGTTGTGTGTTTCTCTCTTATTTTTTTCTTCAATTTCATATTGTTGTCTCTTTGATCTTCTCTTCTATCATGGAATTGATTGATTGTTGTTGTTTTTTATTTTTAAAATTTATTTGTATGCTATTTTGTGAACTGCACGTAGGTTGTTGCAGAAGAGTGAATTACTGAGCCACTGGCGAAGTTCAATGGTTTTTTTTTTTTTTTGCTAAAATTAAGTGGATAAAAAATCGGCGAGGGTTCGGTAGGGTAGAGAGAGAAAGGAGGATTTAATGGTTATTTTTTTAGAGAGAGAAGGGAAGGTGGGTTTGATGGTTATCTTTAAATTTTGAATAGAGTCGTGTAAGCAAGAGAGTTTACTTAGAAACAGCAACAAAGTCGGCCCCAATTTTGTTGCCACGCTGCACAAACAGGCAACTGCTTCTTGGCCAGCTCGGACACCGACTCTCTCCCCCCCTCTCTCTCTCTCTCTCTCTCTCTCTATAAAGTTTCTCTCGATGTCATATTATGATGCCTATATATGCGCCTTGATTTGCAAATATAGTCATGGTGCTCACACACTACTACTCTTTTGACTATGACCCTTGTTGCAAAACATGCACCGTCTCTCCCTAAGCGTAAGTGTCTCTCAATCTCTTATGGCACATGGTTTTGTATTTCCCACTTTCTCTGTCTATGCCCTTCATCTTCTTACCCACAAATCATGCACACATTCACGCCCCCTCCCTTTGCCACATGCCGACATTCAATCCCAGTATCAGTTCTCAATTATTAAATTATAAAATTGTAAATAGTAATTATTTTTAACTATTAGATGTGAAATCTAAAAAATTGAAACATATTATAATATTTAAAATTTTTTATTTTTGAACTTTGTGCCAATTAATAATACATTCTCACCAGCCCATTTCAGCAATCGATAATAACTTTGATTTTCCTGTATTAAAGATAAATAATTATACTTTTCTTTAAAAGTTAGAATTGTCAATAAATAAATAAAAAAGCACACCACTATCCAAATAATAAAGAAGGCATTCGTTCTCGTTTAATTAGTAATTAGTCACTTTCACGTGTTAAGGTGCCAGCCTATTAGAAACCTTTGGGAATCACGTGTGAGCTCCTTGAAAGCATCCAAAACACTTTGAAAGAGTCACCCTTGTTGGCACAGGCCGGCTTTCCACCAACAATAACTTTCCCATTCTTCTAAAATAGTGGCAATAGTGCTGCTTGAAAATTTCGTAAAAATCATCAACTAAAAAAAAAAATGTAAGTAGAGTTACCAATAATTACCATATTATTTAGAGAAGAAAACCTTACAATGACTTGAAAATTTATTTTCATCCCAAGCATAGAATTCAAAATTTAATTGATTTTTTTCTTTTTCTTTATGTCCATACATCTCGAGGTCAAGATGATCAATTAGTAAGCTCTCCAATGCCGCAACACTCTCATTTGTAGGACTTTTGAGGTGCACCTTACTTCAATAGTATAAAGGCGCACCCTTATATAAACTTTTTTGTTAGTATAAAGTAACCAAATTATCTAAAGGAAAAGGTTTGCATAAAGTCACACCATTGAAGTAAGATAAATAAAGCATTTTAACAAGCGGAAAATTGATTTTTTGGGACATAAATAATACTCTCATACACTGGTTTTCAAATGAGAAAACTACCACCTATGGTTGGGGCTGTCCATTCTACAGTGTTGATCGAAGCCCAAAAACTCATGAGCAGGATTTCTAGAAAGGAAAATTGTTTCATGTGGGCCAGATGGCATTTCTATATATGCAATTTAGAAAGTGTAAAGTATCCTTTTTAAAAATAGATGCAAGTAGGTGTTTCATCCCAAAACAATAGAAATTAATGGTCCAAATGTTCTCTTACTAGAATTATTATTTATAATTTTTAAAATTACCTATGGTCGGGGCTGTCCATTTCTACAGTGTTGATAAAAGCCCAAAAAATCATGAGCAGGATTTCTAGAAAGGAAAATTGTTTCATGTGGGCCGGAGGGCATTTCTATATATGCAGTTTAGAAAGTGTAAAGTATCCATTTTAAAGATAGATGCAAGTAGGTGTTTCATCTCAAAACAATGGAAATTAACGGTTTAAATGTTTTCTTACTTGAATTATTATTTATAGTTTTTAAAATTTATTTATTTTTTTATATCCATGATCTCCATGTTAGAGATTATTTGTCCTTAAAAATTAAGTCTTAAAATCAATCTCAAAAATAGATTTATTAAAAGTCCCGCATTTCTACATATGCGGGCTTGGCCGCATAGAAATTGGATCCTTCTAGAAATGATCCATAACGTGTCTAGATTCTCCTTGTGAAAAAATTGATTTGGTACTCGTAAAACTAGAGGTTTAACTGTTGCACACAATCTTAAAACGGCAAAAGATATTATACTTCTGCCGCAGGAGTATAATGTTTATTACTCCGTTGGCTAAAATCTCACCTAGAATCAATTATAGGACCCCTGGGGATTATAACCTCTTCAACCTGCAGATTAACCTCAATAAAAAGAACTCTTGATTGCACTCTCAATATACTTGAAAAAACATAATGTCATGAGATTGAATAATGACCATATACGATTTTAAGACAGTGAAGTGTTAAAAAACTCAAATTTAAGGCTTTTTATTTTGAGAATAATCAACTAGTGATTCTTAAGTGGTTCCAAAATTTCGGATTGAAATAATCCTTCCCACTAGGCCTTCTCACCAAGGAAGTAGAAGTAAACCATGCTCCCAAAATAAACATAGAATATGCGCTAAAAAAAAAAAACCGATTTAGATCTCCATGGTCAATCCATGCACAAATGGACGATGCACAGTTGGAGCCAGTGACGAAAGAATCAATGGACTTTAGGGCTTCTGTCCACACTGTAGAAATCGAAGAGAGTCTCCTTTTTCCATGTTATCATTATGGTTGTCAAGTTTGATATCGAAAATATTATTGTTAATGTCAGCTTTTAAAACAAGAGTCACACAGTTTTATAAAGACGATTTTATGCTATAAAATTATTTACCATTTTTGCAATGAGGTCATATTCACTCTTAACCATTAGATATCACATTGGATATTTTTGGATATGTTATGAAATTCAAGATTTTTGTTTTGACATATAATCTAATCAATTATACACCACCATCCAATTTAGCATCTAGTGGACGAGAATGACTGTCACCTCCTTATACTAAAAATAAAAAGAAACCATTTCATGTGACCCCTAATCTCAACTATCCTATTTGAGTAAATAGTTGGGATTACTTAAGTATTAATGTCACAATTGGGCTCATGAGCGTCATTTTGATTTGATGGCTCAATTTTATTCTATAAATCACTATGTAGGGAAATTTGGTGCATGCATACATCTTACAAGCACACATGATAAAAAAAAAAATAAATAAATTTTATTGGACAAAATTACCAGAATACCCTTAAAACTTTTGAGCCATTTTGGTCATTTATTTTCATGAAAAATTTTATTTTTTTATTTTCGCTAAGTGTGTCCCAAGAAAGAGATGGGATACCCAAATTTCAGCCAACAAGGCTTTGTAGAAAAACAAATTAAAAATCAAACAGTATTTTGGCTCAACATTGCAACATGAGTAATTCTAGCCATCGATTCAGATCGAATAGCTAAAAAATATGGTCATATAATTTATATATTATTGTCCAAGAATGTTGAAAATTTGCTCGAGGGTAGCTTCACACAGAAAGCTTCTCCAAAAAATAAATGGTCTTTCTATATACTTTTTTTTTATAAATTACACTTTGAACATAATAACTCAGGTCCAAAATATTTTTGGCTACAAAGAGACCATTTATCTTTTGTACATGAAGGTCGTAGTCATTCTCACTCATTAAAGGTCAAATTGTATAGCTTGGGGTGAGTCACGTAATTTGAGAAATTTTGTTTTGAACTTTGTATTTATTCAATGACACTTTCACGACCACCAAATTTTAAATTTAAAAGACAAAAATGATTGTGACTTCTATATACTAAAAAACAAATAGTCTCATTATAAAATAACCTCTAATTTTTATTTGCCAAGAGAATGCGAAAGATAAAAACAAAAGCCACGTAGTATTGCACCGAATAAACCTATGAAAACTTGAGTGAGAAGAATCGAAGGTGTTATAGACTCTTACGCGAAGTAAAGCATGAGTGAGCGAGAAAAGTGCGAAGTGTTTTTTTCCGGATACGGAAAGATAAAAACCCTAATTGATGGAGATTTGCGGTCTACTCACTTTCTAACGACTTTTTAAGGAGTTGAATTTATATTTTAGCTAACACTACTGTCTCTCTCTCTTGAAATGATATTTTAGCTAACATTACTCTCTCTCTCTCTCTTTCTCTTTTAAGGGGTTGAATTGATATTTGCAAAATTGTTTCATATGGGTTAGATTGCATTTCTACTCCAGAGGTAAAAAAACATCCATTTTAAAAATGAATATAAATAGTGGCTTATCTAAAAACAATTGTAAATGATCATTCAAATGTTTTTTAAATATAATTATTATTTCTAATTTTTAACTTTTTTTTTTTTCTAATATCCATGAACTTTAAGTTAAAGGTTATTTATACTCTAAAATCAAATTATATTTAAAAATATATATTTATTGCCAAACCCGCATTTCTACATATGCAGGCGGGCCGCATAGAAACCGTGTCCTTGATATTTTAGTCTCTCTTAATTTATTATTGGGCCCAAGTTTTGGACCCTATCTAAAATAATCAATAGGTGTCCAATAATACTAACAATGCTTTGGTAAGTTCGCACTTGTCCTAGTGTTTGGGAAATTTCTTGAGAGATTCTCTCTTCACATGTCTTTTTCTCTGTCCACATGGAAGCCGTCTCTCAGCGTGTTGGTGCATGCTTTTCCTTTTCAAACTCATAAATGAGGAAGGGCTTTCCCCTGTGGTCATGTACGCGTAACCCAAGTTGACGGCTGAGATTGGACGGACTTATTCACATGAGTACATCCCAGCTGTCCTTTGTTGGGCGGCTTTGTAAAGACTTTAGACTTGAGAGAGAAGTTTTTGCAGGAGAACAAGTCTGAATGAGTTGTCCATATTTTAATGCCTTATTCTTTGCTTTCTATATAATGGACAGGTTCATGGTACAATGGAAATGGAAGCTGTATCATTTACAACATGGCAAAACAAAAGTGATTACTCGGTTACAGCAACGTGAAAGGTATGAGAAAAGAGATGAAAGAGAGTTGCAAGAGGGCACGTTTTGTGCATTTTTTTATAGATTTTTTATTTTATTTTATTATTTATTTATTTTTTCAAATTTGTTAGATGAGATGCATTTTGAGTTATCGACTATGGCAGAAGGACAAGATGCTTCGTCATCTCGAAAAATTGGTGCCACGTAAGTTGCTTTAGCTCAGAAGTGTCAACACTGTTATGTAATGGTGTTGAAACTCTTGAGCTATAGTGGTAACAGTGAAGAGTCTTTTGATTCACTGTAGATATAATAATAGGTAAAAAGAAAATAGATTGTATACAATGAGACCATTTACCTTTGATACAAGGATGCCACAATTACTTAAAACCGTACGATGTGAGATCTAGAAGCTTGGGTGTGTCACAAAGTTCGAAAAAATTTCTTTTGAACTTTGAGCTTGGTTATTGAAATAAATGCAACCAGCCAATTTCACATCTAATGATCAAGATTAATTGTACAAAAAGTAAATGATCTCACTTAATATTTTCCAAAAAGAACATATTATTCAAGGAATTGTAACCCTTGAAATTTATTTTTTTGAATGTTAACCCCCTTTAAAATTACTGATTGTCGAAACATCTCAAATAAATTTAGAGGTTTCTAAGTTATATTTTACTAACGCACTTTAAAAATATTATAAAAAATAAAATTTGTCTCTATTTAGGGTAAATAAACAGGAACAATTTAGCAGTCTGATCCCCCTTAAGGATTCTCAAATAAATGACATAACTACCAGGGTGAAGTGCATGGACTAGTTCAAGGTTCCCACATAAAACAATGATGATTTTTGTGAAGATATTTTCTTAGGAGGCACATGAGCAAAACGAAAATTTATAAATAAATCTTTTAATATTTATTGGGATGTTTTTATTGCCTAATAATATAATGGGTTTTCACATCCTAAATTACCTTTCCTCAATAGAAGTCATCCTAGCAGGATTCACCATTAGTAGGATTGGATTGGCAATAGGACATCTGACCTGGTATTAGTCAGCATGATTTGAGAATAAGGGTTTTTTTTTTTCAACTTTTTAAACGAGCATAATAACAGATTAAAATTTACGTAAACGACTCCATATAATTAGAAAAACGCTTTATTGATGAGACCAATTAGGCGTAGCCTGGCCCAAATAGAGCCAAAGGACAAGCTTGGGTTAGGGCTTGTTTGGACCCATCTAGGGCCAGCAGACTCAAACCGATCCCATATGGGCCAGGGGAGAACTATGGGCCAAGGCGGCTGCCCGTTGCCAGCTCTAATCCGCAGCTAGCCATCCGTACCGCAATTCCCAATAAAACGAGATACACGTGCTCCGGGTAGATAAAAAGAAGTTCGCAAATATGTCACTTTTTTGAGTAACATTTCGTTGTATTTCATTCAATTTTCGTTGCCTCGATTACAATGCATCTCCTCTAGGCAGAATCTATGAATATGATACATCTTTAAAAACCAGTTCTTATTTTATTCACTTGTTCTAAACTCTCATAATGCCCAACCTAATATTTGTCTTGCAAGGCGACCTAATTAAATTGTAAATGGAAATTTTTATAAGTGTTGACCAGAAATAAGATGCATTTAGAAAACCCACTGGAGAAGGTTATTCCAATCATAGGGAACTTTTAAATTGATCATCTTGACTTTTAGATTCATGGAACAAAAAAAGAGATTTTAAGTTGTATTATAAATATGTTTGATCTTTTAACATATTATCTAGAGTGCCCATTTTCAAGATTTTCAAATGTTTTTAGGTCAGTTTGATCAACACTATTTTTGGAACTTTAAATTTCATAATTAGATGTGGGAATAGCTTTTCAACCAAAAAAAGGGTGGCGATAGATTTTTATGCCATTTTAAGGTTCTTCAGTACTGTATCTTTCGCATTCTTTTGAAGTGTGCCTTATTTCAATAGTATAAAATTGACACTTTATACCCAAACATAAATATTAAAACTATATACAAAATATGGATTTTATAAGATTGCGATTTTATTTGTAGAAATAAGATTTGCCTTACTCTACACCATCAATTTTATTTAAACAGTGTAGATTTGACATATCTTTTATGACAATATAAATACGTGCCATGTATTTTAAAATAGTATCCATTCTACATCGTCCAAATAAAATAGATGGTACTAATTACTGCAACCCAATTTTCCTAAATAAGATTGCAACCTTATACAACATTTCTCCTACATAAATACCTCCTGTCTTTAGAGGGATTCATTTTATAAGATATTATTCTTATCGTCCAAGCTAATAATTCTAAACTAATAAATCTTCCTAAATACCTATCAAAGGGTTGAACCACCCCCAAAATCTCTACCCTAGTAAATTTCTACTAAATCTTTAACTTCCTAATCTCATAAATCTATTTTACTTAAATTTCTACCAAATACCTAAAGAATATCTTCCCCTAAAATATCCAACACTCAATTAGATTAGAGAACTGTGATCTTACCCAACAACAAAGATAAAGAGAAATGTCTACAAATTGCTAGGGCTGCCAATGGTCCATGCTGGGCCTAGGCCTTCCATGCCGGGCCAGGTTGGATTTTGGGCCTAAATCAGTCTTGCTACGGGCTGGGGCCGGGCTACAAGAAAGACACTCTTTATCAGGGTAGCCCGAAATTGCCCAAAAACCCCAAAACCTTGCCCCTGAGCAGGGCTGGCCCAGAAAATATTTTGGCCCGGCCCGGCCTATTTAGAATCCCTTCTTTTTTTATATAAATCTTCTCTCTTCAAACTTTTTTTGTTTGTAGTAAGTTACAAAAATAAAAATAAATAGATGCTAAAATATTTAAAAAAACAAATTAAAACCCCATCTCTATTTTTCTCTTTAAAAACTCATTCTTTCTCTCTCTAAAAACCCAATCTCTCTTTCTCTCTAAAAACCAAATATCTCTCCCCTATAAAAACCCATTCTCTCCCTAAAAATCTAATCTCTCTTTCTCTCTCTAGAAACCCATTCTCTCTCTCTAAACCTACCCCAAAACAAGGAGCCTTTGGGTGGAGGGAGAGGGGGGACGAGTAGCTATTTTTTTTTTTTGGATTTATTACTAACCAGAAAAGTTTGTAGAGAGAGAAAAAAGGCTTTTAATTGGATTGGGCCTGTAAATTCTTTCATCCGGGCTGGGCTTTTCAAATGGAAATTGCAGGCCAGGCCTTATCGGCCGGTCCAAAGTCGTTTTAGACTTTGCAGGGCCTTGGGCTGGACCAGGCCTGGCCCATTGGCAGCCCTACATATTGCACGTGTCAATGTGGCTTCCTTAATCTTTTGGTTTTGGGTCCAGGGCTCAAGTTAAAGGAGCCTCTAGAGTGACAACGGCTCATACACGAGGAAAAATGGAATTGGCCTAGAACTTGCCAAGCTAAGTGCTCGGGTAAAATTTGGTGATATTTAAAAAATAATCAAAAAATTATATTAATTGTAAAAAATGAACATCTAAATACTTTATATGCAAATTTGATGCTTTTATGGTTATTTGTGAGTGGTGCTTGTCATATAATCTATTTTTATATTTTTCTTAAATGATCTCTAACTATAGATCATTTTGAGGAATTTGTCATATAATCTATTTTTCTATTTTCCTCTTTTTTATATTTTTCTTAAATGACTCTAGCTATAGCTATAGATCATTTTGAGGAATTTATGTAAGGACACTAAAAATAATAATTAAAAATACAAAATGGGTTAAATTCGGACAAAAATTAAGCAACGGGTCAGCCCCCTTGCGAGTTTTATTTATTTATTTATCATATTGCAATCCTCGATCAACTTTTTATATTAATTTTTTAAAAAATTTCGATAGTGGGGCTGTTTCCTAAGGTTTAGGACAGTGCCCAGTTAGTATGATGTTCGTATCATCGGCTGGCTTGTGAAACACTACATCACATTGCGGGTTTTGTTCTTTTTTTGTTCTTCCTATCTCTCTCTATGTCAACCCTCTCTTTCTCTATACCCTGGAGTGGCCAAGCATCCAGCTGAGAATTTTTTGCCATAGAAGTGGGATAAGTAGTGTGATTCTGGCAAGAATCCGACCACCAGGTGAGTTATTTTTTAGATTTTTCAATATTTGTACGTTTTGAGAAATTTGAATGCTAAATTTTGAACTGGAATTGCATAATCAGAGACTGAAATTGTTTTTGAGAAATTTGAATGCTAAGTTTTGATGGTGTCAGAGACTGAAATTGTTCTTGAATCACCCAATTTCTCATGCTGGGTTTAGCTTATGATGGTATACTTCATCCACTCATGTTTAGATCTGTGGAATTTCAGAATCTGGTTGAAGATTGTTTTACAAATTTCATGCTGAACATTCTATAGTATAACACATTTTTTTAATGAATTAGTCTATTTCACATAGGTAAAACATGATATCTGTGTGTATTGGAATCTGAACTTCTTCTTCTCAATCTTCTTATCCTTCTTGCTTTAGTAATAAAGTTGCAGCTCTATTGGAATCACAGAGTTCAGCTCTATCAATTTGAAATTGAATTTCAGTAAAAATGTTGCAGCAATGTACGTTCAACTATTCGTTAATGTGGATGCCATATTTTAGTTTACTGTTTCTCATTTTTTGGTTCTTGGGTCGCCTTGTTTGGAGCTAGAGGTTAGAAGGGGTCTCTTTTATCGATTATGATGTGTTGCTTTTTGGTCATATTTGTTGGATTTGGTGCGATCCAAAATCATAACAAAAGAAAATCACATATTTTGTGAGATTGAGATATTTTCATATCATGTAGGATTGAGATATTTTCATAGGGATTGAGATTGATATTAATAAGTTTATTAAAGAAAATAGAAATCCAAAGAGATTAAGACTCTTGAATATAACTCTTGGTTTTGATATATATGTAAGATCTATAAAAGGTTTTCTATTTCGTATGGATTCCTAATCTTATATATATATATAATATGAGATGAAAGTGCAGATAATTTGTGTATCCTATTTGGGTCACCATATGTGAATATTGGTTCCTCTAGAGAGAGAGAGGCCAGAGCCTTCTATGCATAAGATGCAAGGATCCCTCTTAGAGAGAAGAGAGCTTCTTACGGAAAAAAACATTCTGAAGGTACCTCCTGTAGACTCATGTTGATTGAGAGGCTTGTTTCTTATAGAGAAGCGGTTCCCTTTGAGATTTTGGATGATTTCCTTTTAGTTAGAGAAAATATCAGTTTCTCGTTATTCTCGCGTCCCTATCTATTGTTGTCGTCTGTTGTTATTGGTAATGGTTGCCAGAAGTAAAGAGAAGGAAGGGAGAGTGGTTTAAAAGGGTTTGCTCGACTTGAATTTTTGTTGAGGTTTGTTATAAAATCTTTAATGTAACTTTCATTAGTATAATAGATTTTAGTTTACCATGGTTGTGGATATAACCCTCTTGGTTGAACCATGTAAATCTCTGTGTTTTCATGGTATGTATTTCATGTTTTATTTCTCGTATTTTATTTGTCAAATATTAACCCATTGAGCTTAGAGTTTCCGTGCAAGTGGTATTAGAGCCTAGTTTTGGGTTGTCGGTATGACAATAAAGGTTTCGAATGCAAAGTTCAAAGTGGAGAAATTTGATGGCAAACACTGTTTTTCAACGAAGATGATAGGAGGAATTTTTTTGGTAAAAAATGAAGAATTTATGCAGTTATCCAATGGATGTTGACATGGTGAGCATGTGATTTTGATATCAAGGTGGAATTGTTGATTTGGTGCCTAAAATCACCAACATAAGGAAATCTCATATTTTGTAAGATTGAAATATTTCCATATTACGTAAGATTGAGATATTCACATAACGATTGAGATTGATATTGATGAGTTTCTTAAATGAAATAAAAATACTAAAAAGATTAGAACTCTTAGGATATATCTCTTGGTCTTTTGAGATATATGAAGATCTATAGGAAGTTTCCTATTTAATATGATTCCTAATCTTATATATATATATATATATATATATATATATATATATATATATATATATATCACCATATGTGAATGGTCTTTCAACTAGAGAGAGAGGGAGCTAGAGCTTCTTGTGCATAAAATACAATTTCCTCTTAGAGAAGAAAGCTTAATTTGAAAGGAAACATTGTGAGGGTGCTTCTTTTCGAGAGTAACATTGTAATGGTGCCTCTTTTGGACTCCCAAAAATTGAGAGACTTGTTTCTTGCAAATAAGTGGTTCCCATGAAGATTTTTGGTAGTTTCTCTTTTAATAAGAGAAAGTTCATTTTCTCGTTGCTCTCGCGTCTCTTATCTAATGTTGTCAATATTGGCATAAGTAAAAAGAAGGAAGGGAAAGTGGTTGAAAAGGGTTTGCTTGACTTGGGGTTTTTTTATCGAAGTTTGTTCTAAAATCTTTGATGTAACTTTCATTAGTATAATGGATTTCTATTTTCCATGCTCGTAGATGTAGCCCTCTTAGGATTTCTGTTTGCCATTCATGTGGAAATAGCCATCTTAGGTGAATCATATAAATCTTTGTGTTCTTATTGTATATATTACATATTTTATTTCTCCTATTTTATTTGTAAAAATATTAACCCATCGGGTTTAGAGCTTTCGCGCACAAC
>NW_006494876.1:1310400-1327431 GCF_000471905.2 Amborella trichopoda
GTCGTGCATACATAAAGAGAGAATAAAACGATGCCTTCGTGTACAGGGGTCAAAACTCTCATACAAAATGGAACTATAAATACTTATCACAACGAATATGCCAATGCAACTACTAATATTAATGTGATTATTTCTACCATTAACAGCACGTCAAATGGAAAGCATCTCTAAGCTCGGCAATTGAGTAAAAGCCGAAAGCGCAAGCAAGCGTAGCGAATCACCGAGATAAGCTCCTACCTGCCCTTCAAGGCAGGTTGAGCTAAAGAAGATAGGTACTCAAGACCAAATAGGGAGAGGGAATTAGATGAGGAGAAGAATAAGGAAAAGAATAAGGAAATGAGGGGCCAGACCGGCCAGTAAGCGAATTTGCATGACAGAAACCAGTTTAAAGGTCTTTAGGAGTAACTTTTGCATTTCCATGTTCTGGCCTTGCACGTTTCGAGGCCTCGCAAAAGATGTAGCTCTTGAAACAATATTCACCTCACATGAACTGATTCTTAAACCTTTTTCTTTTCTTTTCTGATGTTCATAGCATAAATTAGGTATTCTATTAATCAAAAAATGAAAAATCTGACACAAATAAGATTCAGACATTGTATAAACGGCCACAAATCAAAATCATATGATCGTTACAGTAACGTTCATAAATGTTGTCGAATGTGACAACATGCATAAGGTGAAAAAACTCTAAACACTCGTCACGAGAGAACCTCCTAACTTCACATCAACTCTCAAAACCTCGAGGCGAAGAAGAGCTCTGTAATCTTTATCAAGCCATCCAACTCCACCTGCAGTGAAAAGGTGTCGCATTAAAACCATACCCTTGTGCAACATGCAAGATACCCCTACAGCAGTTCGCTAGATAACACATAATACTGATACTGTGGATTCTTAGCATCATGTCGCTTCATTAAATACCACAGCAAAGGGTCCAACATAACATTCAAAAAAAAAAAAAAGAAGTAAACAAAGGGCGCCCAACAGGAGTTCTCAGCATCTACTTATTTATGATAGTTTCCAACCACCATCGCGCATCAACCCACCTTCTGCGATGGTTAAATGCGGTGTGGGGTTGGATTCCTCATTGGTACCACATATGGTACATCTATTGGCTAGATGGAAACCTTGCTTTTTAATCTACTGTTAAACTTTGTCCGAAATGGCAAAGCCAAGAGAAACCTTTCACCTTGGGTGGGGTTTGAGGGGAGCCAAGCACTATTCGCAGTCAGTCACTGGATTGGAGGTGTAGGTTGAGGGTTTTGAATAAAGAAGAGAACATGAAAAGACCAGTTGGGGATGGGGCCCAAACTATTCTATCGGCACCTGTGGGGGAAGACAAAAACGTCTAGCCAAGAAAGAAGGGGAAGAAGCAGGGAGGTCAGAGTCTCTGTGAGACCTCAGCACAGGAGAGGTATCCAAACTCTATTTCCAGCCACTCCAGAAGTAGAGTCCGTTTCAAAGCCTCACTGTATACAGCATTGTTGTTTGGGACAGTGAAGGCTACATCAAGGACTTGATATCCAAGCTGGACGTCATTTCAGAATCTAATACAGTTCCCAGAGCTAGGGGAGAAGCGAACACAGAATGAAAAGTTGAAACCGAGCAGTCTAATAATGTGCCATGTGCCTGAAGCCCTTGAGTAAGATGGACCTTTCAAGAGCCACCCAGAGCAGTCTGTACCATATCTATTTGACATCACTTATCACCCCACAGGTGATCCTAGTTAGTGGCACAATGCCAATACAAATTGCCCAGGAGGGCGGTGTTGGCAATTTGTAGGTCCCAGAAGACTTGAGTTTGCGTATCTTCTCACCTGACCAGGTGGAATTGAATAGAATTTGAGCTTCCACTCCATAGGATATCTTGCATGAGGCATTCAAGTTTCTGTGCCACTGACACCGGCATTGCAAAAAAGGGGCATTTGCAATACTGGGATGCTTGTCAAGGTGGATTTGATTAGAGCAATGCAACCTCCGAAGAGAGGAACTGACATTTATAGGCAGCCAAGTTCCTGTCAAATTCCTCGACTAAGGTATCCCATTGGAATATATTAAAGGGGTAATACAAGATATTTGCTTGAAAGTTTATCAATGCCACACCCCATTCTTCATGCTAACACTTGGATACAAATTTGGTCTAAATACACATGAATTTGGTTTTAAGCATGTCGACCTTGAAACACATGGCTAATTTGAAGCAATGAATAAAAAGCTATAGATTGTCGACTTCTTGGGCAGAGGAACCAAGGAATACCAAAGCGTCATCCGCATAACGAAGATGAGAGATTATCAGGGTATGGTTGAGCATACCATGCTGGTAAAGCCTATCGATGGACCTGCTAAAGACATAAGCTACAATAACAAAGAAAGAGGACAAAAGATCCCCTTGTCTAAGGCCAAGGTTAGCACAAAAGAAGTCATGAGGGATCCATTGATTAGGATGGAGAACTGGCTGAGGGCAAACAGCTATGGATCCGTTCCCTCCATTTTGGTCTTAAGCCCAACGGATGCAAGATGGAGTAAAGGACCCTCTAGTCTAGATGATTGTAGGCATTTTCAAGTTCTCCAGCCCAGCATTCTTGAGAGGAGCCATTTGTCGATGCCTTCCTTGGTTTGCCATATGAATGCAACATCCAAAGTTTGCCTGCCAGCAACAAAGGTTCATTGATTTGGGTAGATAACTTGGCTCAAAACTTGGTGCGGTCTTGAGACAAGAACGCAATGATCTTATAAGCTTTTCGAAAGGCTAATTGGCCTAAACCCCTTAAGTTCCTTGGTTAACTCTACTTTCGGGATGAGTGTGATATGCATTCATACTTGTCTACATGGAACTTGGGGCACCAGGGTAGGACATTGGGGCCAAGGACATCCCAGAATGAGCTGGAAAGGAAGAGGGGGAAGCTGTCAAGAAAAGGGGCCCCTTATCTCAATTCAGCAGGGGGCATTGAGGATTTCTTGTTCTGAGAAAGGTCATTCAAGCCATTGGGCACTATCTGAAGAGATGGATTGAAAAGAGAGATTTTTTATTCAAAGTCTAGGGGACTTTCAGCAGCGTAAGAGATTTCAAAAGTAAGAGAGAATAGCCTTGGAAATGTCGTCTTGCTCTTTGTACATTACAAAGGCTCATTGATTTGGGTAGATAGATAACTTGGCTCAAAACTTAGTGCAGTCTTGAGACAAGAATGAAATGATCTTATAAGCTTTTCGAAAGGCTAATTGGTCTAAACCCCTTACGTTCCTTGGCTCCCTCTACTTTCGCGATGAGTGTGATATAGCATTCATACTTTTGTCCACCACACCTTTCTCATACAACTTGGGGAACCATGCAAGGACATTGGGGCCAAGGACATTCCAGAACATGCTGAAAAGGAAGAGGGGGAAGCCCTCAAGAAAAGGGGCCTTATCTCAATTCATCCGTGGCTTTGAGCATTTCTTGTTCTAAGAAAGGTCATTCAAGCCATCGGGCACTATCTGAAGAGATGGATTGAAAAGAGATATTTTATGTTCGAAGTCTAGGGGGCTTTCGGCAGTGAAGAGATTTCGAAAGTAAGAGACAATAGCTTTGCAAACGTCATCTTGCACTTTGTACATTACACCATTATCCATGATCTGTAGGACAGAATTGGCCCGCCTTCAGCAACTTGCAGATCGTGAAAGGAGGTGTTTCAGTCCCCCTCTTGTAGCCACTCAATCCTAAAGCGTTGGTGCCAAAAGTCCTCTTGCTTTAAAATACTTCCGAAATTTGCCTTTGCTGAAGTTCTAGCCTCAAGCTCAAAAGGGGAGAGGACCCTGACTCTAGTAAATCTCGCTCCTCTCAGCCAAAGAGTCCTGATTTTTTGTGTGGAAGAGCCAAAAGCATCCCTATTCCAGGCTCTCAATTTTTGCATGAAGAGCTGTAGCTTCATTAGGCAATATGAAACCAATCCACCCCTAGACTTCAAAAAGGGACCGACGATGGGGCGATTAGGGAGAGTATTGTCCTCCAACCATAGTTAGCAAGTCTCCATTTAAAACACGATTTTATCAAAAAATTTCCAATTTTTTGAAATCCGGTAAGAACTCCAAGTTTTCAGAAGATCTTCAAAAAGTCGCCTTTTTTTAATGAAACTCATACAAGTGTATTTTATCTTTTTTCAAAAAAAAAAATTTCCCCATAACTTTATTTCTTCATTAACTTATATAATTGAATTTTGGTTTAAAAATAAGCACATTAAGAGTGGAAGTAAATTAAGAATCTTGATTTAACAGAAAACTCTATCAAAAATTTTAGGAATAAGTTCCCCTAAAAAAGGTGTACAAAAAAATACAAGCAATATATTCCCCAAAAAATAAGACATCAAAACAATCGTATATCTCAAAATAATAGGTTGAATAAGAAGAAGATGAAAAAACAATTTCCCTTAAATCTAGAGCATCCTTATAAAGAGCAAGAGAGAGATTCAATGATACTAAAGATTTAGGCAGGTAGAAATTAAGTGCGAGATTCAAATTTGCATAAGCATTTTGCTAATTTCTTCATGCATACAGAAGTTTGATTAATATCATATTTTTATTTTTTTTAATTTCAATTTTGGATGGACCACTATTTTATATATTTGAGCGTTCGTGTTTTACTTTAGTTAACTGCAATCCTATACTGAGGGTCTTTTCTGTTTTTTTCTTTGAACAATAATCCTATACCTTGGTTTACAGTTCTTATTATTTACTAATATAGTTCTTGTGTTTACTATTATTGTTGTTGTTTCATTTTATGCTCGCAATAAAACTATGATACATTTTGTGTTGTGATAATACAGCAAGCATTGTTATTGGATTTATTGAAAGTTCAGATAATAATTTGTCAAGTATTACTCTAATGACACAAGGTAAGGCCATAAAATTATTGTCCAATGGCTTTAACTGCAAATCATAATCCTATATAATTTTTATAAATCCGATTTTTTCACTCCATTTTTTTAGGGGAATCCAAAGTATTCATGATTCTATAACTTAACTTATTTTTGGCGATTCGATTTTTTGACCCGATTTTTTCTCAGACTTATTGAAATAAAACTGATCCATTACTGATGATTTGATTCACCGATATATTATTACTCCCCGACTTGCTAACTATGCCTCCAACCACATATGTCAGAATCTAAAAGGTCTAGGGTTGAAGATGAAAGTTTGGGCATCAAAGAGAATGGCAATGTGATCTGAAGTGGGCCACGGAAGGGATGTAGAGGTCACCTCCTGGAAGTGTTGCTCCCAATCTGGATTGATAAGAAATCTGTCCAATTTGAACAAAGTAGGTGAGGACTGATTGTTTGACCAGATGAAGAGAGAGTGAGTTCCTATTAACAAACTATGAGAACTCAGCCAGGCTGCCTGTGATTGAACCACCTCTCTTTTTCTAAAAGTACAAAAGTCCCTGCCCAGACACAACAGAATAGAGAACAGAGCAGAAGTTTGGTCTAATTCATCCCAAAAGACTTTCTCTGAAAGCAGTCGATAGGTCCGTAGACAGCCAAGAGAGACATTGAAAATCGTCAGAGATGCAAGGAAAAGAGATGGGTACTAAGAAAGCTCCAATAATGGTGTCCACTGCAGTTAACACCAATGGCCTCATGAGAAACCCAAATGCCACCAGAGGAGCCCTAGGATGGCTGGGAGGACCATTCCACAGGTCGGCGACCCCAAACTGGGTGAGCTTGCTCAAGGTTAGGGCATCCTTTGTTTCTGGGACAACTGACTATGTTGGGTAGGTACTTGTGGACGGGGGGGCGGGGGATCATCAGGGTCATCCAAACCCCTTACATTCCAAGCTACAACCTTCATCTGGGATCCACTCGGGTGACCTTGGAAGTCACCCAGTGGACTGCATCAGAACCTTGTCTATAAAAGAGGAGGATGGAGCAGAATGCGAGAGGCCTCTAGCATCTCTTTTTTAGGGGCAATGGACTCCGACCCAACGCAGGACCCAATGACCAAACCCTACCTGGGTCCGGGTATGGGTCCAAACTTTGACCCATTGAGTCGGGTCCTGGTCCATGTAGACCCGACCTGAATAGTGTTAATATTTTATTTCAATAGTAATTAAATAATATTAAAATAAATATAACTATATACTTTTAGTAATTATATCTAAATAATACATGTATCTATTTAACATAATATTTGATATATCTAAATACATACTTTTTTTTATTTTTGGGTCCGGGTCCAGGTCCGGTTAGGGTCCGGGTCCAATAACTTCAGATCAGATCAGGTCGGGTCTGGGTCCCATAAATTTATTTTGGGTCCGGCCCGTTGCCACCCCTACTCATTTTCATTGAAACCCCAATCCAAGTTCTTAAAGCTCATGTTTACCTTTTCCCATGACCTTGACAGAGTTAGGTTCTCCCTTGGTCACATTGGCTTTGAAGGCTTCAGTAATGTCCCCAATGGCCATGTCATAGACAAGGCCCATGGACAGATTCTGGTTGTGAAGAGCAGGAGATTCGGCTGAGGGATGATTCCAGGTGTGAAGCGGGATGCCTGAAGCTGAGATCCACAAGGTCAATTCCTGAATGGAACATTCCTCAGGAGTCCAGAGCAGTAGTCTTGAGAGTGGCACCTGTGAAAGGCCACCAAGTTAACGCACTCTCTGGGCTTCATCCTGGGATCGAAAAGAGAATAAAATTTGGGATCCGTCATGCAGTTTTGATCCAGTTTGCAATGCCTTTGATTCATGACGAGTGACTGAAAGTTCCAATGAATGATGTTTTTTAACTGGTTATGCTTTCTTCTACAATGGCTTTAGTCACAATAAAGGCATGTTGCCCTTTATAGGTGGCAGCTGTGTTCTGGGTTGGGAGGGAGGAGCTAAGAAAAGATCGTGAGAAGCTTGCCATGGCCCAGATTTGCTGAATGGGAGGTATGGATGGGATAGAGGTGGGTTGGAAGAGGCATAAGAAAGTCCAAAGAGAGGGTGGTAGAGGCAGGGTTCAGAAAGAGGAAGTAGGTAGCTTGACAGCAGGAAGGTGGCAGAGGGGCCATCAGGATATTACAGTGGATGGGCTAGGGTAGGAGAGCCGGAGGTTGTCCATGCCATCTATGGGCCTGGGAGCAACAGTTATCCATGCCTTTTTTAAGATTTAAAATCCTGAATAGTCAAAATTCTGTTCTGCCATACCCTAAATGTTGTTTACGTAATTATCAAAGAAAGCTTTTACAAAGCCAAAGAATACAGAAAGGAAAAAATCAAAATAATGAAGCGGAAGGAGCCCGACGGTATCAGAATGCTGCCACCATCTTAAATTACAACTTGATATACACTCATTTTTATTGATTTACAGTCCACTATTAAAAAGATAAATAAATACACTCGTTTTTATTGATATACAGTTAACACTCAACTTTTTTTTTATTACAGTTAACATTCTCTAAAAAAAAAATCCAAGCTATGGTAGCACCAAAATACAATGGTTGCTGCACATTGCCAGCCACAATGGCATGCCATCAAGCCAAAGACTTGAACTAGCTTTCAGGAAGGGATGCTTCAAACTAAAGTCACACTACTGTGGTGAGATTGGTGACACTGCTGTTCAGTGCAAGAAAATTTGAGATCCAATGACTGCAAGGAACTGGACACACATCAACATTGCCCACCGTATCTGATCGCACACTGACATCTTAATTCTCCAAGGCCTACTCCCCATAAATGCTCAATCTGCTTGCTCAAGATTTCCAATGGATGTTTATACAGCATTACAAGTAATTCTCTTTTGGACTCTTCCAGGGTTCTTATTTCTTAAATCCACAGCATCGCATCATATGATTGGAGATACATGTATAAAGTACCCTAACCGATAAATATAGTGACCACTTCCTGAGTGAATGTAACTTCCACTTAGATTAGCGGTATCGGTCCA
Organism: Amborella trichopoda; assembly: GCF_000471905.2. Next base: position 1,318,292 of record NW_006494876.1, read on the forward strand.
ATGAGGGTAAACGCCTCTCCCCATCACAACTTAACATTGTAACCTCCATTGATCAACGTGTTGAAACATTTCTTGATGCACTCTCTAAAATGTCATGTGCAGGATTGGCAGACCCTAAGGGCAATTTGTGGCCTGGCGGGAGAATTAGGATGGCGACTGGACTTCCCTTAATTCAAGTGCTAATTATGTTAAGGAATATTTTGACAGAATACATTCTGACATAGAGGACATGCCCCACCAGGATCACTTTCATAACTCGATGGAAATTTTTCCGAGAACCTTTCTAACATTTTCTGCGTCCTGATTTAAATACAATGTCTAGGCAAACTGAAAATTGTTGTTATGATACCAGATGAAACTAATTATCCACGATTTTCAAATCCTTCAAATGCATTATCAGCAAGGGCACAGAAGCATAGGTTCCAGAACATACTTTTGTTGTATCATAAATAGACTAGCTCACTCTTGTGCATTATCAGTCAGTGAACAGAAGGATAGGTTCCAGAACATACTTTTGTTGTATCATAAATAGATTAGCTCACTCTTGCCGAGTAAATGACTCTCTACTTACATCTTTTTCAAAACCAACATGTTTTTTTTATTTGTGTTCGTTTTCCCTACTTCCTACCTATGAACAATACACACTGAGTAACAATTTATTACGTGTTTTCTTGGGTCATGAAGACACTGAAAACGGATAAAGTGTTGTAGTCACATGGCTACATGCAATTCATGTTGTCTTAAGTCTTCTCTTTTCACTGAAAGTCCAAACACCTTACTTCCTGTACAAATATTGTTAACAATACTTTCTTAAAGCTAGTATAGAAATAAAAGCTCTTCTTGCTCGTGCACCAAAGTCCACCATGTTTATCAAATGCCACAAAAGGGAATGCAACCATAGGCTTGTCATACTCAACCAGCTGCAACTACTCTTAAAACACCTCATTTAACAAAAAATAAATGAATAAATAACTTGAAACCTAGTAGGAACAGAACCCCAGACATCACATTGTGCCACCGCACCACCCATGACTTCCAGCCGTTCCTACTCTTGAAACACCTCATTTAGCCATGGTGTGTAAATATTCTAGCCGTTCTATGAAAGTAATCACATGAAAGGTTGGATTACCAGGAACTTGAATGTCAACAAATGTTCAAAAAGTCGGCCGCCTGATTGCCTAGGCAGCTATCTGAAAGGCCTAGGCATTCTTAAGGCGGTCATTGTTAGGCGCCAGAACTAGGCGCTTGGGTGGCCGATTAGGCAGTTGAAAAGATGGTAAAAGGCGCCCGCCTAGGCGGCCTGCAGGAGTATGGCGGAAAAACAATTTTGGGAGGGAGCAAAAAAAGTCATTTTAACCCCTTCAAAGGAGGGGATAAGGGTTTGGGGGGTCATTCTTGCCCGGGGATAAGGGTTTGGGGGGTCATTCTTGCCCTCAAAAATAATTTTAGTTAACTTTAGAGTGAGAAACAACTTGAAAAAAAACCTAGATTTGAAGATTTTTTGAGAGATTGAAATTTTTTTCAAATTTTTTTTCGAAAGTCACGATATTAAAGGATATTCAACCCCAATCTTTTTGAGCCTTATATGGGTTGTAAAAGAGGAGATTTGGGATCCCAAACATTTCGGTTTGGGCCGAAACCGAGTCCACTTCAAGAAGGTTGCTATATTTCAATCGTTTTCATTAGGTTTTGTATTTTTTTCCCTTAATGTCTATTGTCTAATGATGTTATTTTTTTCTATTTGTATTTTTTCTTTGATATTTTGAGATAAATATTTCATATTTTTTTGTCTATTTGGATTATTATTTTATTAGTTAGTTTAATAATTGTTTAATTCTTAATTGCTTATTAAATAATTGTATGTGTAATGTGTTTTCTCGATGTATGATTCATAAAGAATAATTATTTTATAGTTACTTTAATATTTGCTTAATGCTTATTAAATAATTGCATGTGTGATATTCTTTTTCGATTTGTGTCATATCATTGCAATTTTGATGTGTATGTTTTACCTAGATTTGATTTTTAGCTTAATAAGAAGCCAACACATTAAAGGGTCAATGTCACTTCCTATTTGTAATAAGAAGCCAATACATACAAAACTTACTTATTAAATAATAAAACAAACAATTTTATATCTAATAAAATTGGGGGAGGTGTGGGGGATCCAAATTAAAAAAAAAATAAAATAAATAAATCGACTTTATATGGGTTTGGGCGCCCGCCTAGGCGGCTGCCTCCTACTTATTGAACATTGATTGTCGCCAAAGCTAGCTTTCTTAATCTTGACCCAACAATGGCCTCTACTTAAAGTAAGTATATGTTTCAAATGACAGAGATGCATTCCTCCACGGAAATATTAAAAGGATAAGTATATAGTTGCCAGTCTCCTGGATGCAAACTTTGTACATATCCCATACATGTGCCTCATTTGTAAGGTCAAGAAGATGTCGTGCAGTCACAGACAAGCCCTAGAAATTTCATCATGTTATTTCTTTGTGTTGGGTATCAACAAAGAAACCACAATTAGGGCGCCTAGCTGGCATTCAAGGAAAGGGGATGTAGTTCTCCTTGTTTAAGTCAATGATATTCAACTCAATAGTTCTGATGAAGCGACAGGTGGCACTCAACGGCCACACTCTCCTGCTTCGACTGAAGATGTTGTCCTTTCCTTTAACGCTCCCTCCTCTACCCGAGGAGCCATCCTTCCCCTCTCTTTGCCACCTGGACACACACAGCAGCCTCCTTCTATTTCTTCACCTACTACCATCCTTTCACCTGCCTTTTCCCCATGTGATGGGCTTCGTAGTCATCATAGCGAACCCATCACCCCTCCATGCTCCCCTACTCCTCTTACCTCTCTGGAGCTACCTTCTTCCCCTCCCCAAGCCTCTCACTCCTCCTCCCAGACCTCGTCCCCCTACTGGTCTCTTCTATCCCTTCCGGTGGATGTTAGCACCAAAGAAGAGAGAGCCAAGACTTCCCCTTCCCTCCTACCCTGGTCCCCTGCTTTACTCTCTTTGTCGTTTTTACTCCTCAGCTTACATTCTATCAGTGCTTTCCCACTGTTTGCCTTAGAGAAGCCTATGGAACTGGACACTTCCCTCCTTCCATACGGTATCATCACTGTGCATTCCCTTGACCCCTCCCCTCCTGACCCAAAGTTTCTTTCTGAGCTCCTCGCCTCCTTTTTACCCCTACCCGCTCTTCTTGTTCCCCTCGGCAGGGTGGACCACTGTCCTCCTTCCCTTTCAGGCTTCTCCTCTCTCTCTTCCTTACTACGGTCCCCGCCCTTACCCTCATCACTACTTGTCCTTTTACACCCCACCCCCCCCTTTGGGACCTATCAACCCCCCTGCGATTCCCAGTCTCTACCCCTCTTCTGTCAGTATTCCTTCCCCCCCTCCTCTTTGGACCCCTGTCTCGATGATGCTCCCCTTGGGTCTTTTCCTTCTCCACCATCTGATTTTGAACCTCCCCATGGTGTACCAGTCTCTGGTCACCCCGCTGATCCGCCATCTCGTCCCACCTCTGATGAACCTGTGCCCCTGCCACTTGACCTTTATCCCCTTGTGCCGTCCATCCACCTTTCTGAACCCTTCCCGGACGCTTCAGTGTCACCCACTCTCTCAACTTTTTCCTCCCCCTCGGCCGATGGCGAAGGAGAGAGCCCAGGCAAAGGATGACAACAGCTGAGAGGCTGATATCTACTGGGTAATGGGCTTTGAACACCATGGACCAGAACGCCTGACACATCGTTTCTTGCTTGGGGACACCCAAAGCCGGTTCAAGGTGAAAGTCAAAGGACAACGCGAACTGTTGAACTTGGTTTCTTCTATTAATTATGCCAAACAGGCAGTTGGTGTCAATTATCCTTCCGCCACCCCTACCATCCTTAATTCAAGGGGATCGTCCAAGACAGCCTCCTTCTTTGCCCTTCCTTTTATCAATGAAAATACTCTCTTGGAACATTAGAGGGTTAGGACAAAAGGCCAAAAGGGATTCGACAAGAGATTTAACTGTTAAATTTTCCCCATCGATTCTAGCCCTGACTGAGACGAAGCAACCGGAGCTTATTCTGCAATCAATTCGAAGCGTGTGGGGCAGAAAGCCGTGTCAATGGGTTTCTTTACCAACGACAGAAGCCTTCGGAGGTATTTGGGTGGTCTGGAACCCAATTGAGCTTAATCTCCTCTATTCCCACACAGGAGATTTCTCGGTCACCGTTCTCCCTTCTAGGGCTACAAAAGGGTTGCTGCTCAAATTCTCTACCATTTATGGACCCAATTCAGCTTTCTTACGTTCCTGTCTTTGGTCTGAATTGGACTTCGTTGCAGATTTACCCCAAATGCGTGGTGCCTGGGCGGTGATTTTAATATCACCCAATGGTCCCATGAGAGAAATCTTAACACCAATATTTCTCAGCGTATGCTGGATTTATAGGACTTCATATTTAGACAAGAACTTCTAGACATTCCTATCCAAGGGAATGCCTTTACCTGGTCAAATCATTCAGTTCAACCTTCCCTGGCTAAATTGGTTCGCTTCCTTCTCTCTGGATTGGGAAGCTGCTTTTCCTGATTCACATGTACTCACCCTGCCTAAACCCACCTCGGATCATTGTCCTAATCTTCTTGATACTCAGGTGGTCCGTAGGGGGCCAAAACCTTTTCGTTTTGAATTGGCTTGGCTAGAAGAGCAGTCCCTTCTGAGTCTCATACCCAGTTGATGGAATTCCTTCTCTTCCCAAGTCTCGGGTAGAGCGGGCTTCAAGCTTCAATCCAAAATTCAGCTTCTCAAAAAGTCCCTTAAAACTTGGAGTTGGCCTAGGAATTATTCTCAGTTAAAAAGCTCTTTGCTTATCTCCATTCAAGACCTTGATAGAATAGAAGAAGCTAGACCCCTTTCAGACTATGAAGTGCTTCTTAGAACCCAATCCAAGTTGGAATACCTCGCTACTCTCAAGAAAGAAGAACTTTTTGGTACCAGAGATCCAGAGTCAAATGGCTAAAAACAAGGGATCAAAACACTGCTTTCTTTCACCGCATAGCGAATTGCCGGAGAAGAGAGAACCTGATTTCCACAATTAAGGTGGATAATCACTATCTTACCCAGCCAGAGGAAATTGAATCAGCCATCCTCAATTTCTTCAAGTCTCTCTACTCTGCCCCTGTGGGATACAGGCCTAGGATGTCCACTCTGGACTTCCTAACAGTTCCAGACCAATGGTCAAGCTGGCTGGAAAGACCTTTTTTAGTAGAGGATATTTCCAGTGCCATTGACCAATTAGCCAGGGACAGCTCCGGGGCCGGATGGGTTTCCCATAGCCCCGTTTAAATATTTCATGGGTACCTTTCTATCAGACCTCTTGAGTTTCTTTGAAGAATTTTATCATAGGGGGATCATCAACAAAGCTATTAATGCCACTTCTTAGTCCTTGTCCCTAAGAAAAAAGGGGGGCTAAAGAGCTAAAGGACTTTCGTCCTATTAGCTTGCTCAACTCTTCATACAAAATTCTGGCCAAGGCCTTGGCGTCCAGACTCAAGCAGGTTCTTCCTATGATCATTTTGCAGTCCCAATCTGTCTTCATCAAAGAAAGGCTGATCCTGGATGGTGCGCTGGCTGCCCATGAGTGTATTCACTCCAGGCATTTATCCAAGAAGCCAGGCTTGATTTTCAAAATTGATTGGAAAAAATCTTATGACCATGTCGACTGGTCTTTACTGGAGGAGACGATGGCCAAAATGAATTTTGGTTCTCGCTGGAGAAAATGGATGAAAGGTTGAATATCCAATCCTCATTGCTCGATGCTTATAAACGGAAGCCCGAAAGGCTATTTTTCATCTTCGAGGGGGCTCCGCCAAGGGGACCCGCTATCTCCCTTTCTCTTTACAATAGCTGCAAAGGTTTTCAGCAGGTCTATCTCTCGCCTTTCCTTTGCAATCCACGAGGTCCTTCAATATCACACTGCAATATGCAAATGATACCTTAGTCTTCCTTGATGCTGCTCCTCATGAAATCGAAAACCTCATACTCTTTCTCAAATGTTTTGAGAATGCCACAGGCTTCAAAGTGAATATGGAAAAATCAAAGAAGATGGGTGTGGGTCTCACTTCTAAAGATATTAGGAACCTTATTCCTTCCTGGGAAGGTCTAGTGGAGGACCTACCCACCACTTACTTAGGATTACCTTTGGGCTTAGGGAAGCCAAAAAAGAGACAATGGGCCCAAGTGATCGACAGAGTTCATAGGCGATTGGCTGGTTGGAAAGGGAGGTTTCTCTCCCTGGCTGGTCACTCCACTTTAGTTAAAGCTACTTTGGCCAATTCCCTTGTTTACTTAATGTCCATATTTCACATGCCAGCTTCGGTGGCTAACAGGCAGGACCAACTTATGAGGAACTTTCTGTGGTCTGGCCAAGCAGAAAAAATTAGACATCATCTCATCTCTTGGGATAAAGCCTGACTACCTAAGAACTAAGGTGGTCTAGGAATCAGAGATCTTAGAAAACACAATTTGGCCTTGATGGGGAAATGGTGGTGGAGGTTGGCCACTCAACCAAGCTCTCTTTGGGCTCAGGTTATTCGGACAAATATAAGATTCCAGACCACACATGGGGGCCTCACAGGGCTTCCCGTTGTAGGGCTTCAGGAGCTTGGAAATCCTTCACTTATTCTCTTGCTTTGTTCAAGCAATCACTACGCTTCCATCCAAAAGAAGGTAATAGAGTGCGCTTTTGGTCTGATCTTTGGATTGGACATGCTCCCCTTAGGGACTTATTTCCCAACCTCTATGAACTTGCGTACAACAAAGAGTCTACCATTTCAGATGAAATGGTCCTTACAGGGGGGCACAGAACTTGGAATCCTTCTTTTAGAAGGAACCTCACCGAGGAGGAAACTTCAGCCTTCTCCATCCTATCGGCTGTTCTTTCCCCGGTGTTCTTACCTTTCTTCAAGGATTGACTCTCTGATATGGATTCTATCCCCTTTCGGTATTTTTTTCAGTAGCTTCATTCTACAAGAAACTTACCCAACCGCCTACCTACCCGTTAAATCCCATCTCTCCTCTCTCCAAAGTTTGGAAAACAATAGCTCACCCAAAAGTCCAAACCTTTAATTGGATTGCCTGCTGTCAACGAGCCCTTACGCTTGATCAGCTTCAAAAGAGAGGATTGCCGCTCCCAAACAGATGCGTTATGTGCCTAGTTGGGGAGTCTAACCCTCACCTCTTTTTACATTGTAATATGGCCTTTGAACTTTGGACTCTTATCCTCCACTTGTTTGGTCTCCAGTGGGTCCTTCCATCTTCAGTTAAGGAACTTTCGTTTATCACCCTGGTGGTCCTTGGCCCAAAGCTGGTAAAATCTTGTGGAAGGCAGCAATTGCTGCTACCATCTGGGTCCTATGGCTTGAAAGAAACGAGAGGGTTTTTCAAGGACACAAAAATGAGGTCTCAATGCTCTTTGACAAGGTTACAACCCTTGTAATGTTTTGGGCTTCCACCCAAAGTCTCTTTGGTGGGATTCCCAAGAATACCTTCCTTAGGCAGTGAGAGAACATTATCCAACTTCAACCTCTCAAGGTACATAGACCACACAATTGGCAATCATCCCAGAAAATGCCATAAAGCTCACCTTCGATGGTTGCTCATTATGGAACCCGGGCCCATCAGGAGTTGGGGGGGTCTTCCGTGACCACAACCGCAATGTCCTCATGACATATTCCGAATTTGTCGGACTTGGAGATTCTCAGCTTGCTGAAGCCTAGGCACTCCTTATGGGCCTAAAAAAATTCAACCCATCTTGGGGTCAACTTTTAGTGGTGGAAGGAGACGCAAAACATATTGTATCTTGGGCAGCAGGCACCGCTACCCCCCATTGGTATCTATCTAGGATTTTTGACGAAATTTACCACATATGCAGGGATACCAACGTCTATTGGAGGCATACCTCACGGACGTCGAACGAGTTTGCTGACCTTCTAGTTAAAGACGGAGCCTGGCGACGATCACATCAAGAAGACCCTGACTGGTCCATCTCTTTTTTTGCTCTGGACCAAAGAGGTTTCCTAGGACACTAGACTATTTTTTGCTCCTTCTTGTATAGGGCATTCCTATAAGCCCCATTTTTTGCAAGCTCAACCTTCTGTAATCAGCCACTTCTAGAGGCTTTATTTTTGTACTAGGTCTGTGGACCTATTTTTTGACAGAGATACCCATCTCGTGGGTATCCTGGTCCTCTCCTCCCTCTCTCTTCTATATTCACGCTAATTCCAAATAATACAATGTTAACTTTATCAAAAAAAAAAAGGTATACATTTGGCACTTGTAAGGGTACTCCATACACAATTGTAAGGGTGCCCAATATCTAATTACACTTGAATCACAATGCAAGCTGATACACCTTAAAACCAAATGCTTAATCTCAAAGATGAGGACAATCCTTCATAATATTCTAACTTTGCAGAAAGCTGTAATAATTCTAAAATTTTTTTTAAAAAAGAAAAACAAAAAAAAACAGGGGGAAACTTTTAATAAGTGACGGCTCGCATAAGCATGATGGTCCTTAGGAACCATCACTATTTTCAAAAGCTTTTGCTGCCTTGCTCTTGCCACGTCCACTAAAGACGTGGGCTTTAAGCGTTTAAAGTGTAATTTAACGGTTACACCTCTTGTGTGAGGTGTACCTTAATAAAAGAATATAATATAGTATCCTAAGAATTTAAATACGAGAGGCGAGGACTCCCACCCTAAAAAATTTTGAGATCTCTCTCTCTAGCCGAATTTTTATCGGGAGCTCCCTCTCAAATATTTTAGGTAAGTGACATCATTATCTTGAAAAATAATCCGTTCTTTTTAAAATGAAATGAAATAATTATTTATGCTTATTTTCATGAATTTTAGGCGCGATAAATTTTATGTGCAAGTGATCTCATTATTTTGAAAAATAATCATTTTAATAAAATTATAATATTAGAAATTTTAAATGCTGTAAATTCTTAGAAATAAATGTATTTATTTATTTTTCTTGTCTATTGTTAGAAAATTTTAGAAATAAAATTATTAGAAATAAATGTGATATTTCTGCTGTTAGTAAAATTGTGAGATTTCTTTCTACTGTTTTTGAATATTTAGACATT
>NW_006494876.1:1334415-1366315 GCF_000471905.2 Amborella trichopoda
ACTGTTTTTGAATTAGACATTGTAAATTTCATGTGCAATGACTGCCTTAATATATTTGCAATTGATTATAGCATTGTTGTGAAATGTTTAATTGCGAATTGACATCTCATAAATTGTGATAATTTCGTATTCTTGAAATTCTATAAGAGTTTTTCTATACATATTAAACTGGCAATTATGCTAGAATGTCTTTACGAACTGCTACCTTTCTAAATTTGAGCCCAAAATATTTGATTGGTTATTTTTGAAATGTTATTGAAAGTGACTGTTATTAACGGTTTCAGTGAAATTCATATTAATGATTTCAGTGATATGTTGAGTACATGATATTGCTGTTTTCGAATGTTTAAAGAGATATAGAAATAAGTATGCAAGTGGACTCATATGGTTCGCCGGTGAGGTTTAAATGGACCTATCCGGGACGTCGGTAGGTATAAGTGAACCTGCAGGGATTAAGTGGACTTATATAGGACGCCGATAGGGATTAAGTCGACCCATCAAGACGCTGATGGGGTATATAGGTGACCTACTTAGGACGCCAGTAGGGTAATTTTGTGGAATCTTTTGAATTATGGACTGCCGTTAAAATGTTATATGCATTTCAATCATTTGGATTATGTTTAATTGTGCATTTCTGAAAGTGAACTTGTTATCGATAAATGCTTGTGCTCGCATTGTTTTTAATTGACCTCCATTTTGAAAGTTTGTTTATATCTTTCATCGACGATTATTTTTAAGATTATGATGATCACTTACTGAGTAGCCAAACTCATCAAACTATGGTAAACATTTTTCTGGACAACTGCGGTTTCATTTTGAGTGCTCGTCAAGATCAACTTTAGAAGATATATTGTAGTTGTGCCTAAGCTTTCTTTTGTTACGTTGTAAGAATTCGCCACTGTAAATTTGTCCTATCAAGAGATGTATATATGTTTTGACTGTCACATCTCAAGAATAACAGTATTGTAAATTCTTGGGGTGTAACAAGCTTTGTACACCTCTCTTTGCCTAGCTCATACATAATAAGACAGTTTGTCTCGGATCCTTGACATCTACACCTGACTGTGATAAATCATACCATCTCATACAAAAGGGGCAGCTCAGATCAACCACTGCGTCCATATTGATTTTCATCTTCTCTAGACCTAGTTGCTCATGTGAATTGGGATGAACATGCTTAACATCCTACACTCAACCACATACTTTTGCATCTTCCTAGGACGATCATTGACATCAGAAGTGTAACAAGTAACATACTACTTATATCCCGCTCCTCTGCCTGAGACTATTTTCGTATAATAAATTCCTTTACAACTTGTGACACCAAATCTCTACCCATGCACCTCTAAATGCCGGTAACACTAGGCCCTAACAAAATGCATCTAATTTACGATTCCATGAATGCATAAAGCATATTGAAGTTGATTGTCAGTTCTGAAGGAGCAATTCTAATGAAAAACCACATTGTCACGTTTTCATTTTAGTGAGAAAACAAGTATATTGAGGTTTAGCTATGACCTAGTCTAAATATCAGTTTTTGATAAACAAACATATGTTTCTGGACAACAGCAAATCAGATTAAAGGGATGCATCAGCAGTGACATTTATTCCCATTTTCATACTTAGTAGTGCAACATTTGTTATTCTACATTTGTATTTCAAGTAACTGAGGTAATAGAGGCTAATTCAAAATTGCCAAAAGGGTGTTTCTCATAAATACGGTGTAACATGTAGAACTTGTAGCCGATCAAAAACAAATGTGTTTTATGTAAGTCGAGCGTTGACTACTAATAATGACTAGTTAATGAAGGGTTTCCTTAAGGTTAAACTGGAATTGGCATTCATCAACACACATGTGAGTAGGGCTTCACATGACAGGGAAACACTTGCAAACAACATTGAATGGCTAAAGGAAGATTGTTGGTATCAGTTATTTAAAAATCGCCGACTCAAAAAGGACTCGGGCGATTCGACACGAGAATCGGTCACCCCGTGTCAATTCCATTGAAAAACTCAGTACCGCCGGGTTCTAGAGAAGAACCAGCGATTCTCTACAGTGAACCGCCTGATTCACTGTTCAAGACTCGATGAACACTGTGAAACATGAAAAATCATCACGTTTAGAATTGTTTTGATCAATTATTGGAACAAATCGAATCTTGCAGGCTTTGGGTCTAACTTCACAGCCTCATTGAGCATTATAATCGAACTCAAAGGTCGAATTCAAATAAAAAATTCACAGTTTCGTGAAGAACACACGACTACGTTTAGGTTTTCCTCTCTTTGATCGATTGCAAACGAAATAGGGCATTATTTTTTATCAAATTAAAGGGTTCTTACTCGTAATACTGTTATTGAAGAGAAAATGTACACCAATTTCGCTTATTTTGGTCGATTACAACTCAAATTTGGATTTGAAGTCACGGTTTCAAAATAATAAGAGCTTCTTTTTTTTCACCATTTAATTGATTCCAATCGATTTTTAGCAAATATTTTCTTCATATCATAGGGTTGTGGTTCTTTATAATGTTATTGATCATAAATTGTAGCCTATTTTCTCTATTTTGGTCAATTTGTGACGGATTTTTTATTTTGAGTCAGTTTTCTCAAGAACAGTTAGGGGTTTTTTTTTTCGCCAAACCATAAATTTTAGATGAATTAAAGCACCATTAGTAATTATTTCAAAGGGTTTTTAAAGGAAATGCCGTTCTTCATATGATTTTGGGTGTAATTTGTGGGATTAACCAATTTTTATTGCTCGATATTTGAAGAAATGGAGTTGTTACTGCGTTTTTAAAAAAAGAGGTCAAAAATCCATCAAACTGAAATTTTCTGCCGAATTAGGGCATCATTTTGAATGATTTCATAGAGGATTTGAGGATAACAATGTTATTCAAACGATTATTGGTGTTATTTGTGTGATTAACCAATTTTGGTGATCAATTTTTTGAAAACTCGTGATTGTTTGTTTTTTTCAATTTTTTTTTGAAAAATCTCGATTTTCTGAAAAATTGTGAAAAATCATGACCAAATTTTAATTATCTTGAGAAATTAAGTTGTATTTTTCAATTTTATTTTTTAATTTTTAATTCAATAAAATGTATGTTGTATCATAAAATGTATGTATGTTCTTGATACATATTTTATAATTATATTATCTTCATACCTGTAGTGGCATTGTGAATGACTATATCATTGTAAAAAAAAAAAATTTCGATACTATATCATTGTAAACTTAAATTTATTGCTATACATACTCTTTTTATCTATAATGTGGCATAAATATTTTTTTTTTCCAGTAAGAACTAATTCACGCTTGTCAAAATGAAGATATGTGGCGAGTCTACATGTAGTGGCATTGTGAATGACTATATCATTGTAATTTTTTTTTTAATTGATACTATATCATTGTAAATATTTTTTTTCTTGATTCTAAGTTTGGCTTATACATACTCTTTTTATCGATAATGTTGCATAAATAAATTTTTTTTGCCAGCAGGAACTGATTCATGCTTGTCAAAATGAAGATTTGTTACGAGTCTATATGTAGTGGCATTGTGAATGACTATATAATTGTAAATTTTTTTTTTTTATTGATCAGAGTCGTTCTACCAACCCAGGTTGCCAAACGACTTGACCAAATCATGCGAAATTTCTTGTGGTCGGGGCAGGAGGATAGGACCAAGTTCCATATTGTAGCATGGGAAAACGTCTGCCTACCCAAACAGCAGGGAGGACTAAGCATTCGCATCCTTCGCAAACAAAACCAGGCACCAGGCACTCCTTGGGAAATGGTGGTGGCATCTAGCCACCCAGCCGAACTCTCTTTGGGCTCAAGTGCTACGAAAAAAGAATAAAATCCCTGAAGGAGCATGAATGCCTACGAGGAATCATTGGCACAATGCCTCAAGGGCCTGGAGATCCTTTGCCTCAGCCCTTCAGCAGTTCAGAAAATTCATAAGGTTTCACCCTAGAGAGGGCTCTAGAGTGAGATTCTGGTCAGATTTGTGGATAGGACCCTCCCCTCTAAGAGAGAGGTGTTCCCTGCCCTCTACTCTCTGGCTCAAAACAAAGAATCCTCTGTTGCTGAGGAAATGGTTCTAACAGGAGGACGTAGAATATGGAACCCCTCATTCAGAAGGAACCTTACTGAAGAGGAAACCATCCATTTTCAGTCTCTCTCGACCTCTCTTCACTTCCACTTCCTCTCGCCTCAAGGAAATGATGCCATCATTTGGACGCTAGTCCCCCTCTGGTATCTTCTCAATAGCATCATTCTACAAAAGCCTAATTCTACCCCCAACTTTCCCCGAAAATCCAACAGCTATCCAATCTAAAGTTTGGGACACCATCGCTCCACCTAAAGTCCAAACTTTCAACTGGCTTGCATGCTCCCATAGGGCTCTCACAGTGGACCAGTTTCAAAAGAGAGGGATCCCGATCCCCAATAGGTGTGCCCTATGCTTATGTGAGGAGGAGTCAAACAAACATTTGTTCATCCACTGTGACTATACCTTCGACCTCTGGGGCCAAGTGCTACAACTTTTTGGCATTCAATGGGTCACCCCCCCTTCGGTCAAGGCCTTAATCTCCTACGATCTTAACTCACGTTCGCCGAAGGCAGGAAGGTTGCTTTGGAAAGCAGCTATTGCAACAACCATATGGTCCATTTGGCTGGAAAGAAACTCTAGAATCTTCCCAGACATTAAACTTCACACACCAGCTCACCTCCACAAGATTATCTCTCTCGTTACCTTTTGGGCCTCCAACCACAAGGCTTTTTCAGGGATCCAAGGAAGTTCTTTCCTCACCCAATGGATCAATGTACTTCACCACCAACTGAGAGTGGTGGCCAGACCATATAACTAGCAACCACCACCCTAAGGTTGCATCAAACTGAATTTCGATAGGTGCTCCCTAGGGAACCCTGGCCCGGCAGGGGCTAGGGGGGTATTCCGCGACCACCAAAGCAACGTCCTTTTGACCTTTTCAGAGAACATTGGCATCAAAGATTCCATTCATGCCGAAGCTCTTGCCCTTTTAATTGGGATAAAACTCTTCAATCTGTCCAGAGGCCTCCACCTGATAGTGGAAGGAGACTCAAATAACGTTATCTCCTAGGCAAGGAGAACGAGCTCACCACCGTGGTACTTAGCTTCACTTTTTGACGAAATTGATCATATATGCAGGGATATGGACGTCTCTTAGAGGCATATATGGAGGACTTCCAACGACATCGCAGATACCTTGGCGAAAGAGGGTGCTAGAAGTAAGGGCCAAGGACAAGCGCTACCCGGGTCCGTCTCCTTTTTTGCTCCAGACCAGGGCTCACGACTTAAAATGGCTCGTTTTTTATTTTTCTACCCCGTTGAATTTTTGGAAAAGCTTCATGTAAATTATTGTAATTGGGACACTCTATAAGCTCTTTTTGTACATGTTAGGTTAGCACAATTTTTTACTGAGTCACCCTTCTTTAGGGTGATCTCAGTCTCTCACTTACTTGTAACACTCTCCTATGTAACTCTCTGCCAGCAATAAAATGTTGACTTTTATCAAAAAAAAAAAAAAATTCATTGATATTATATCATGGTAAATTTATTTATTTATTTCATGATTCTAGGTTTGGCTGACATAGTCTATTTTTATTTCTAATGTTGCATAAATAAAATATTTTTGCCAATAGGAAGTCATTCATGCTTGTTGAAGATATGTGGCGAGTCTACATGTCGTGGCATTATGAATGACTATATCATTGTAAAAAAAAAAAATTATTGATACTATATCATTATAAATATGTTTTTTTTCTTGATTCTAGGTTTGGCTGATGCAAACTATTTTTATCTATAATGTTGCATCAATAAAATATTTTTGCCAGTAGAAACTCAAATATTTTTGCCACTAGAAGTATTTTGCATAAACAACAAAGATAACTTTATGAACTAGCCCTACACATTATCACTACACATGGTGATTATTTTTCACGTTGAATTGTCAGGTTCATTTTTAACTATTTACATCTTAAAACAGTTGAACCATGACAAAATCCAGGGAAGACCCTGCATGGCAACATGGGTCAAGCTTGATCCTAACAAAAAAGATAAAATTATTTGTAATTACTTCCAAAAAGTGATTAGTAGTGTTGTATATAGGTTAAAAAACACTTGGCAATGGTTAAGGGAGATATTTATGCATGCAATAGTGTCCCTGGCAATGTAAAAAAACAGATGGCGGTCATTCTCAAGGCTACAAAGGCTAAAAATGTAGCAAAGCAGAGGATGGATGAGAAGATAGCTGGCTTATATGCGCCATCGAGCGGGATGGATCCAGAAGAGCAATATAATTATGACTTGGAGATGGCCACAAAAATGAGCTTGCACGAAATGTACCAGAGGGAAAACGAGTTCCGAATGCCTGGTGGTTATGGCATGGGCATGCATGACAAGCCCAACCCAAGCATGCATGAAGGGCCCAGCTCGAGCATGCATGGTGGGCCCGGCTCGAGCATACATGGTGGGCCCAGCTCGAGCATGTATGGCGGGCCCAGCTCGAATATGTATGGAGGGTTGGTGGCAAAATGTATCCAGAGGCACCAGACGTTGAGGAAATTGTTCCTTGCTTATTTAGAGCATCAGTATTGCAGATCATGCCCACATAGACCCATTTCTCTCAAAGCCCAAGTCACAAAAAATGACCCTCAAAGGCATGGTGAAAGGTACAAGGAACATGTTGGGCATATATGCTAGTAAATGGTTCTACGATAAAGGGATCCCCTTAGATACAACCAATAGCACATGTTTCTTTTTTTTTGAGAGAGAGAGTTAACTTTTGTATTGATGTATGGTGTTAGAGTACAAAAAAAGGGGAAAGCCGAGAGTACCCACAAGTCGGGTCTCTCGATCAAAAAAATAGGTCAAGAGACCCTGTACAAAAAATGGCCTTTAAATCTGCCTGATTACAAAAGATGTACTTGTGCGCTACAAAAAAATTGGGGCATATAGATTTGCCCGATTACAAGATCTGTAGATATGTGTAACTAAGCGCCTAAACACCCTCTGTGGTCCAGGGCAAAAAAAAGAGATCGACCAGGCGGGGTCTTCAGCATGGGCCCTAGCTCCGACTTTTGCAAGAAGATCAGCAAACTAGTTAGACATCAGCCAAATATGCTTCCATAGGACGTTCATATCCCTGCATATGTTAGCAATCTCGTCAAAAATCGAAGAGAAGTACCAAGGATGTGAAGTGCATGCTGCTCAGGAGATGATATTTTGGACATCCCCTTCCACCAGAGAAAGGTTAAAATTTTTAAGACCCATGAGAAGAGCCATGGCTTCAGCGTACTGCGAGTCTTTATGGCCTAAGTCTTCGGAATAAATGACGAGAATATTGCGACGGTGGTCATGGAAAACACCTCCGGCTCTAGTAGAGCCTATATTTCCCGCCTATGATCAACGCAATCCAGAGAGCCGGACTCGAAGTAAAATCCCCGACTGTATATGAGCTCAGTGGGCCGATCTTGGATGAAAAGGTGGAGGAAGTTAGGAATTGGATTGAAGACTATAAACAGGGTTGGCCAAGAACAAGCATTACTCTCATGAGTGATGGTTGGTCATTTAAGTTAGCAAGAATGAATACTTTAACTTCTTGGCCTATTGCCCAAAAGGTATAGCCTTCTTGTCTAGCAAAGACGTATCAGGGAAAAAGAAGGATGCAAACATCTTGATACGACTATATGACCAAATAGTTGATGAGGTGGGAGATAAGCATGTGGTCCAGTTTATTACAGACAATGCGAGTGGTTGTGTTTCTGCAGGCAACAAGTTGATGGATAAGAGGAAGCATTTAATATGGGCCCCATGTGCTGCACACAACATCGATCTTATGTTAGAGGAGATCAGCGATATCAAAATTGTGAAGGAGACTTTAGAGGCAGCAAGGTTCGTGTCAAGATTTATATATAACCACTCTAAAATCTTATTTTTGTTCAGAGAACAATCTGACAAAAAAGAGATAATTAAGCCTGCCATAACCCGCTTTGCGACAGATTACTTGGATGTAGACTCCATTCGAGAATCCCAAGATGCCTTGAAGAGATTGTTTACCAGCGAAGAGTGGTCCAACAACCGCCTCTCGAAGTCCAAAAATGGGCTAAAAGTGGCGGGCATGGTCACAGATATAAGGTTTTGGTATCGAGAGGGCCAAATCAACTATTGGGGAGAAGCGTGGTTTTACTAGTAAAATGATCGAGATTATAAAAAGAAGGTGGGACACCAAATTGAGCCACCCAATTCAACCAATTTTTTTTTTTATTTGACACCTAACCATCCCCAAAAGATTATGGAAAGGGTCAGATACATTATTGTCGAGCTGGAGAGAAGCCATCGAAACTAGGTGGCGGCAATACAAGAGGTAAGATTTAATATTCGTGTAAGAGCTTCATGGAGTTGTTATATTTGTGAGGAATAACTAATGTACTAAAACGAAATATTTTTCTTTAGCTTTCTACGTATAGGGATGTTGTAGGATCATTTGGAACTAGGCGTGTAAGGAATTCTAGAACTAAGATGGATCCAAGTTACCCCTTAAGTAATATTTTGTTCTTTCATATCTTTAATCTTATGAATTGTTCTTGCCATTACAATGCTTTTTGCATTGTAATCCAACTGTAATGGTGGAAGATATATGGCAGTGATGCACCTCACTTAAGGAGGATAGCAATCAAGGTGCTCTCCCAGACAAGTTCTGCTACTGGGTGTGAGCAAAACCGGAGTACGTTCCAATGGTTGCACACTGCTAAGAGGAATCGACTCGCTTCAGAGAAGCTTCATAAGCTAGTCTACATTTATTACAACCTAAACCTCTGAGAGCGACAAATAAGAAGGAGGCTTGAAGACTACGGGCCAATAGACTTAGATACAATATTTGTCACAGACAACAGCAAAACAATGGGTAATAGAGGAAAAGGAGTAAGTGTTATACAAGAGAACGTTCCTTGAGGCTATCGATGAGGAAGATCATGAAGAAGGTGATGAGCAGCGTGAAAGAGGAAGCAATCCGCCAACATATCCACAATTTGTTGGAGATGTCGGTGGTGTTGCACCTAATAAGAGAGAGTGGGAAGGGGGTATAAGGGAAAATAAGAGATGATGATTCTGAGGCCACCCTATTCCAACCAAATTATTCAAAGACCGAATCCCAACAGCAAGACGGTAGGGGCGAGCACGACAGTGTAGGTGAGCATGAAGGATGGACAAGCTTCAGGGATTTTGGATTAGGAGCGCAACAAAACACTAACACTCAAGGATTTGAGCATAGTCAAATGCCCATTAATTTGGATGATTCGTTCGTAGATCGAGTCAATGAATTGTGCACCAGCATAACCAAGATGAAGAAAGACAAGGATTTGAGCATAGTCAAGTGCCCATTAATTTGGATGATTCGTTCCTAGATCGAGTCAATGAATTGTGCACCAGCGTGACCAAGATGAAGAGTGACATCATCTTTCATTTTGGTATTAGGTCGTTTTTTTTTTAGAACTGTTAACATTGTATTACTAAAACAGTAAAAGTTTGCAAAAAGTGTAGGACTAAAAGCACCCTCACTAGGTGCCATTCAGTAAAAAATACGGTATTAGGTCGTATTTTACGAATTGTATGTTTTATTGTAGTTCATGTATGATAATATACTTCATCCATAATAATTCTATGCTTCTCCTTTTGTATGATGTAAATTTAATAGTTAACAGTAGTTCATACAGAGAAAAAACATCTCAATATTTGCACATTGATGCAAAAAAGTGAAAGTTCTTAATGGAGTAACCCCCCATTTCTTATTGGTTCCTAAAAAACAACATTTATAATGAATTTTAATAATTTTTTTGGATTTTTTTAAGGCTGAATCCGACCAATTCGACCAATTCCCGATCTGAATTGCCGATTCACCGATCAGGATGGGTTTTTGGGGTGCCTGATCTGGGGCACCGATCCGTTTTTTAAACCCTTGGTTTGTATTATGGCATTATGAAAATAAGAGTGCAATTGAAAGTGGTATGTGAGAGGTTACCCATCAACTTCAAGACACCAGATGCAATAATATATCAAGAAACAAACCATAAGTAGATTAACAAAGCCTTAATTTGGTGTGTTGACCAATATATCAAACTAGCCATAACACCAAGATGAGCATATTGCATACCTTTTAGGCCTAGACAACTGCAGAAGAAGTTGAACTTCCTGAACTAGGAAGATCAATAACTTTGCCAACCGCAATAGTTTTCCCTGAAACATAGTAACATCATCATTCCCAATACCAAAAAATAAGTGGACTCGTTTCCATGTGGGCCATATGTTTTTCCAGAGCAGTCTTACCTTCAGAACGAAGGGTAAACCTCCCAAGCTGGGGAAAATCAGAGAACTTCTCAACACAAATCATGTTATTCACCTACACATGAAACACATACAGGAGAATGCATTAGGAAAATAGTTGACTAGAGACATATTGCCAAACCATAAAATCTAGAGAGGGCCAGACCTGAATACGGCAAACTATGATTGCTCCATTTTTCACAAATAGTACTTTCTTTTTCATCGGCTTTCTTGTTTTTGGATCGATTTGTTGCAACAGCTCAACAATCTCACACTCTTCAACCACTGAATGAATGTGTAATATTGCCTTGTAACCCGCAGTGAAAATAGCCTGACATTTCAAACAATAAGAATAATTTCCAAGCATTGCAATAAAGACATGGCTTCCATAACGCAAATAGATTTGAGCTTTACATGAAGGAAAACTCATTAAAAAAAAGGAAAATAAAAGGTTATGTAGAAGTTCGAAAGGTAAAAGATCTCCTACACACATTGTCAAGCAACTCCAAGATTTGTAACTGGGCATCGAATTCAAAAACTGCAGATATTGGCTTCGCTGTATCACCACCAAGAACAAACTTCTCAGTAACACAGGTCATGGAAGATGCCCTTAGTTAATTAGCAACATAAGTTGCATATAGAAACAAAAAAACACCTATTTCCATAGACATGCTTGTTGATAGAGAGATTCAGACTAATTGTCGTATTCATTCAATCAATACTGCAATTATCTCAAAAACGTGCTTCAAGATGACAAGACCAAGGATACGCTTTCTCATCCATCAACACAAGGGTGTCGAGAATATCTGAAAACAAATACTTTTTAATTGAATATGAAAAAAACATTGACAGCCACTTGAGGGTGCATGAGACACACATGCAGGCATGAGACACATGATGCTCACATGCTCAAACACAAACTAAATTAAATGATACAAATATGTACAATGGACTGGATAAAAAAATGGACACACCTAGTCGGATAAATCTGGCACTCGATTATCAAGTCTAAGTCAAACAACCACTTTGCATTCTTGGATTGGACAGACTTGTTCAAGTCACCTAGGACTATTCGACTTGACTCGGCTAAATCTTGCAGGACCAACCATTCCAACAATGATCTATCATGAAGTCTTCTCAGATTCTCATATTCACTATAGATTGTATATAGATTTGTTCCAACAGTCTTTAGGAAAATGGAAGGTTCAACCAATCATAGGCTTGTAATTTTAGCCTTCTAAACCTAAGATTTACCCTATCAAAATATGCATTACATCTTCTATAACATGTGTGGATTTATGCATCTTGTTACTGATGCATATAAATACCACACCACACTGCATAATATTATGTTTTCTTCACTTCTCTCAAACATATTATGTTTTCTTCACATTATAATCTTTATTTGTCATTTTATATCTACAAGTATCTGAGAAGTAACGAGCATCAGCATGACAAAATATGACATTGGTACATTATGAATATTCAAGTACCCGTGCATCATAGCCTGCCACCACCTTGATGAAAGAAGAAAGGGAAATGCAAAGCTTGAACCATAGATACATAAATATATGGCCATGAACATACCAACACTTGAAAGGACAAACCCCGCCAATATATCCTCTTCCTCAATGCCTGATAATCTAACACGGACATTTTCACCAGGCCCTGCACTTCTTACTCTATTTTCATCACAAAAAATAGCAAGCACTTTGACTTGAGCCTGTCAATCAGTGGAAAACCTAGTCATTCTCTTCATAGTTCAAATGAAAGAAGCTACAAAAAATAGACAATATAACAGGAAATAGATGCAACCTTATTGGGCATAATCAATAAGTTATCACCCTCACAGATGCTGCCAGACTCAATTTTGCCCATAATTACTGTTCCCATGTCTTTAAATTTGTCAATTATCGGTATCCTGGAAACAAATATGATCATGTAAAAGCAGTCATCATTTTTCCATCATAACGAACAGTCTATAGTAGATCATGCCAATGAGCATTATGAATTACACAGCAAAGAGTAACCGAGCAAACTGATCGCACAACATATCCAGAAAATTTAAATCGTAGAATCCAAACAAAATTGATACTGAAGAAACAGTCACTCAAGCAGCTAGTCATAATTCTTTGTAAACAATACTTGGGAAAATGTTATATTCTAAAGAATCCAAGTAAAAGAAGGTTTATGAATACTATTTCTATAAAAAATGCAAAGCATATAATGTGCCAGGAGATACCTCCAATTCCAAAGTTTCATGGTTTCAAGTAAAGGTTGCTATGAATATCCAGAAATTAAGAGTGGAAATAACAGAGCTAATTAATCAACAAGTGTTGATTCCAGTGTTTCAAAAAATGGACAGCTCGTTTGAATCAGTCCTTCACTAGACCAATTCAGATCAGCGATTCTGATCTGGATCACCCAATTTGGGTGACCACGGGCAAAAAAATAAAAAACAAAATGTAAAATATCACTACTACAAATCATTTTTGTTCATCATTTCAAAACTTACTCTCAAAAGAAGTTTGATAAATATCGAACTGTTAATTTAAGCACGATAAACATCAAACTTTAAACATCCATGATAAATATCAAACTGTAAATTATTACTTTTTTTAAATGTAACTTTAAATTTTCCATTCTGTTCTCTCTAAGTTATGATCCAGCAAATAAGAGAACATTTTGATAGACATAAAAAACCGCTATTATTTAAACGCAATCAATCAAACATTTGATAGAACTTAAAATATCCTTTGAACTTGGAACAGAGTTTTTGTCTCAAATCAACCGGCTACAAAGCTGATTCAAATCTTATCCAAGAGTAGGCTCTAATATGCCAGAGACTTGATTCCAAGTCTCCCCAAAATCCATTCAAAAATGGAAGATTTGATTTACAGTACACCTAGTAATCATGTATTTAAAATTAAAAACAAAATTAGGAGAAATGAGGGAGAGATCGAACGTAGAGGATTAAGCAAATACACCCCAACTTTTGAACTTCCAATTTCATCGAGAAGGGGTTGGGATCAAAAGATAGTGTTCCAAATCTTGTAGTGGACTCAAAAAAAGAACAAATAAAGACAAGTTCAGGGAAGATAAGTGAGAAAAGAAAAATCGAATATGGCAGATTGCAACCTATTATGCAAAAAAGAGCCAAAAAAAAAGTACACAGAAGCATCGGCGATTCCCCAATCAAATCGCCTACTTCACTGACAAAACGAGGTGATTAAATCCATATTGGGCCGATTTCCGATTCCATAAGGAGATCGGACCAAGGACCTACAGATCCCAACCCAAATTAGGCAATTCCAATCCAGATCAAAATTTCTGAAACACTTGATGATTCATAAAGGAAAAGACCTTTAGCATGCATGATATTTATACGAGAATAATGGGCAGAGTGTCAGATATTTCTGAAACACTTGGTGATTAATAAAGGAAAAGACCTTTAACATACATGATATTTATACGAGAATAAGAAGCAGAGTGTAACTAGTATGAAGGGGTAGGCATGTAGCTAACTAATATGCATGAAAAAAATGGATCCCATAGAAGATAAAACATTAAAATCAAGCCAAGAACTCCTACACAATTGATCCTCACAAATTGTCCCCATAAAAATAGGAAGGGTTGCGAAGGACCCTTCAACACAACATGGAGAGGAGAAAAATAAATTATTTGTCTATGCATAGGATACCAACCAGGTTATAACATGATCTAAACCTTATCTTCACAATACATATAATGTCACGCACGCTTTTTTTCCGTAAGATTTCAACATGCCACTCCGACAGCCCTACATTTCATGCGTCTCTATGACAACAGGGGTTGCTGATCTCTCAGCAAGCACGTAGGCCTATGCCAGTGAGACCATTTCAATAGGTTAGGTACAGCGAGCTCCAACACACCAAACCAAGCAGGTGCCTTCCCTGCAACGGCTTGTTTCCAACGCATGGTGGGACAGAGCTTCTCTGAAATGAATGGAATCTTTTGGTCTTTATGGGGAGAATCTAACAATTTATGGCTCGTCTTTCCTATTCTCTAGTCAAAAACTCAAAAATACACTTGAGACAAATAACTTGTTCGCCCATAAGCAAACATGGAAGAAACCATTGAAGCTTCCATTAACTTTTAGAATGTCAATTTAATACTGCATTTGGAAAGACATAAAAGTCATACGGGGCATAGAAGACAATTACATTAAAATCAACCATATATAGATGAAATCAATAATGAGAACAATAAGATCATAAACTCAACCATATATAGATAAAATCAATTATGAGAACAATAAGATCATACAGATAATGCAAGGAGTATTGAGTGCACTGCCCACCTGAGAGGACCTTTAGGATCCCGTAGAGGAACCTCAATGGAATCCAAGGCCTCAAACAAACACGGACCTTTCCACCAGTTACATACATCACTTGATATCCTAGTTTTCATGTTAGAACCCAATAGACCAGATAATGGAAGAAACTGACAATCTGCAAAATCCATTAAGGGTTTCAGAGATTGATTTCAAAACAGCTCCACATGAAAAAGACAGCAAGAAGACGAATCAGTTTAAATATGTCCCTAAAGCAACCAAATTATCTCCAAAGTCTAAAGAGAATTGCTCATGATTTCCGAAAACATAGACTTATTAGAACATGTTTTTTATTATTTCTTAGTCATAAAATTTAGTTCAAGATGATGCTGACTACATAATACTGAACATTAGAGAAAAAAAAAATACTAAGAACGAACACAAAGCCCATAACAATAACAAATGTTAATTGTATTATTTAAGTACGGAAAGAAGGACATTTGCTTTCTTATACCCGATAGAATATTGAACCTCATTTATATATGTGAAATAGCAATAAATTATCATGCTGTGCCACAATTAGAAGTATAACACATCAAACCTATTTTATATTTGTGAATAGCAATAAATTATGATGCCGTGCCACGACTAGAGGACATCGCATCAGTTTTCCTCATGTATGAACTAGATCTCGCGCCCATATCCAATACATGTTGTGCCTGGTATAGGTACATCGACCAGCCCTCCAACATCTGTCCTCATTCGTGTTCAAGAAGGCAGATTTGGCCACCAATGCAACACCCAGATACCTGGGCAGGCTACCACAGAAGAGAGGAAAAGAGAGACTTTGGGAGGCAGCACCCTTCTGGGGGTCTCTGTAGGTTACTAGCCCCCTGATTCAATGTATTTTCACAGTTTTCTGTGCGTGCTATTTTCTTGTGCAGTTCAACAGACATATGTAACTTAGAAACTTGAAATTGAATGAGTAAAACTTTAAATTAGTGAAAATTGCACAAAATTCATCCTTGTGCAACAATAGAAGTCACTAATAGCAAATAAAAATAAATCACCCAAAAAATTAAGAAGACGCAATAAATAAATAAAAAAAAATTATTGCCCATTTTCAATCTTTGGATAATCTAAGGACTAATAAAGTAGAAGAAAACATAGCATGCTTGAGTTTATTGACATTATTTCAGGATTGAGTTAGCCAATCTCAATAAAATGTCAAAAAATTCAAAATGAAACCCACACTCAATAAGTGCCAGTAATCAAAAGCCAAAAATGCAGGGAAAAAAACGCATTAAACAATTGGAAGGATATCCAAAGAACCAAAATCTCACAATCCAATGTACGGACCCCTCCTCCTCAAGGAACCATCAAGGTCAATATAAATGGATGCTCCCCTGGAAACCCGGGCCAATTCGGTGTGGGTGGAATTTTCATGGATTTGGAAGGGACCACCTCTGAATCATTCTCCACCCATATTGGATTTGGCGATTCCAACTAGACCAAAGTCATTGCTATCCTCTAAGCTCTCAAGAGATTCAATCTGGTAGGGAGAATCATTTGCTTGTAGAGGCGAAGTCCACAAATGTTATATCACGGCAAAGGACACATCATAACTGCCTGGAGACTAGCCCAAATTTTCAACCATATTGCTCATTTACAAAGACCACTTCAAGTCGACTTCCATCATAGTTAGTGAGAGATAAACTCATGAGCGATAAACTCAGCAGCTGATTCGCCCACAACACAAGGGGCCATTCTAGCATCCACATCCATCCAAGTGTAGTTTTTCTCTCTCTCCCTCCACTTTCTCTATCTTTGCTCCTCCTATTCTATTTTATTTTATATCTCCCTCCCCTCTCTTCAATCCCGAACACTCTCTCCCAACCACCTTCTTCTTTTATATCTATCTCTTCTCCCATCACACTCTTCCTCCCTCAGTTCTTACCCTTCATCTATCTCTCTGCCCCAATTTCTATCTCTCTCTCTCCATCTCTCTACTGCTACTCTTCCTCTCACCTCATTTTCTATCTCTCCTTTATCTAAGTTCCTCTCTCTCACCCCTTACTATCTCTGTCCTCTCTTTGCACCATTATCTTCCATCTCTCTCACCCTTTTTCCTTGTTATTGTAAGCTTCTGAGCACCCGACATGTGGGATGCCGCCACCAACATCTCATGGTTTTTTGCAGAACATAATTTAGTATTACTTAATATATCGGCAACTCTTATTATAAATAAATAAAAATAACCAAATTGAAGGAGAAAAAAAAAGCAAATAAAATCCAAATTTTATAATTTATGAATATCACCAAACCCTAAAACAAGAAATGAAACAAACTCACCTCGCAAAATCAAATCGAACTTGACTTTAATCAGTGATCTTTGGTTGTTGAAAAACCTATGGTGGAAACACTTCAAGTCTCAAAAAGTTTCAGATTGGATACATTTTCATTCCGCAATAAATCAAATAGTGTGATGTCTTTTTCAATCTTCAAGAAGATCTCAATATCTTGTACTTGAGAGTGTTCTCATGGAGAAAATTAGCAGAAAAGAGTTTCCAGCGGCTAAAATACCCCCAAAAACCCCCCCTCCCCCTCCTGGAAGTGCAATTGCCGTTGGCCAACAGCCTGTATCAATAGGGTGCCTAGGCGGGAGCCCTAGCATATTTCCTAATAGGGATTGCCCCCTAGGCAGCCAGGCGGGCAAATTTTTGTTTACTGGTCTCATTAACTGACGATGGAGGAGAGCCACATATTCAAAGAACTAAGGGATGGAGGAGTTTCCGGTAAAGAAAGATGAACCCTACCTGAGAATCTAGCCTTATTGGAGGAAGATAGTCAGTGAGAACAGAGCAGGGCATAAAAAATCCTTCTATTCCAATAGGCCGAGAGTTCCTCTAACAAACAACAGTGGAATTTAAACTGGAACAAAGCTCATCACCACTGTTGATGAGGACAGACATATGATATACTGCTATAAATATGTCATATATAATACATTTTTTCTCAGAGGTACAGAACACTCTAGAGTCAGGATTCTTGAGTTGTAAGCTAAAACGTAATTTAGGATCAGATATGGTGCATATATACTACAGAGCATAGTTGCAGTGATGATGCAACCAGGGTAGACATCTTGCTTTGAGTGCACCAGTGAAACATGTAGGAATCATGTGTCCACGAGAAAGGTCCCCATTCCTATATTCTCAAGATTCTGTTCTTATCTTCATGATCATCATTTCACACCAGTCTGATTATTAAATAATGAAATCCCAGTTCCTCGTTATTCTTCTGCTAGGCAACTGAATCACATTTGCAAGATGTAGAGAACACTAGTTATCAGGGCACATAACCAGAATCTAACTATTGCCAATGCTTTTTTATGCATATTTTAAATCTCCTCAACTATATACACTTCTTCAAGAGCCAATCCCCCAACTCGTGAAATGTTGGGGACCCTTATCCCTTCACCACCCAAAGCAGCCTATTGACTAGTATTGAAAACCATTCCTCTCAATAAAACCCCATCAACATGTAATGGTATAGTTGATCTAAATCCTCTTTTCATACCAAATCTCAGTAGAAACTACTTTCCTTTTACCTTCTTCATTATGGCTTCCATAACAGGAAAAGGTACATCCATGACACTCATACAGTAAGGTCTTTCTTAAGTACCACCCACTTGTATTGGCACCAGTGCCTACATAACCATTGTCCAGTAGTGCATCTTCATCTTGGGAAATTATTACACAATCCCAATCTCACATGTACGCACAATGGCCTCTTTATTGCATTCTTAACTCATTTTATGTAGGTTCAATGCCAACTAACAACATCTAAAAACCCTTTTATCCAACAAGGTTACGGCAGTAGCGAGCAAACAGCTGTTACCTGTCAGAAACCCTACATTACCTGTCCTCCCAGCTCCTACAAAGTTCTCTATTTTCCATAAGTTTATCTTTTGGATCAAGAATAACACCATGCTTCCTGAATCCATCAATTTAACACTCATGGGAAATAAAAAATACAAGACGAGCTTTAAATTTGAATAGGTCTTCAGAAGTCCTGAGAAAGGACCAAAATGACCATAAGACATCCATCTCGATCTTCTGGGAATAATGGAGAAGCATGAAATCCCAAAAAGGGTAGTCATTTTGAACATGTGAACTCTTTAGGAAATGCATAATTTCCAAAAAAACAAAGAACAGGCAATTGAATATTCCTAGAGCTTACAAAATGATCCATGAGAGAGCTTCTGGAGCAGATTTACCTAACCCCTGAAAACATTTCTCACCCTTCTATTGATCAATAGTATTGTATTTTGGTCTTCCAACATTTTCTGAGCGGGGAAGTGACTGAACCCAACACAAGGTCCCCAGTAGGACCCACAGCTTGGGTTAAAGTGTCCAGCGTACAGTCTAGGGCCTAGCAACTAAGAGATAGGCAGCCACCAATAGAGACTACTCAATCTCCTAGCTCCTGTCCATTGAAGTCACTTGGGGGAGACAAGCAGACAACCATAGGAGCAGGCAAACGGATTAAAAAAACAATAAAGGAAAAGGAAAACCCAGCCAGCGTGATGCCAAATGGGAAAAAGGCCTTACGACCAGCAATGTGGGGATCAATCATGTCAATAGTGCCACCACCAACAAGGCAAGCGAGCAGACAAGGTCACAAGCTATCCCTTCAGAATTGAGTTTAGAGTGTGTTCCCACATAGATATTCCCATTGAAGGCAGCATCTTAATGAGGTCTCATGCAAAATTCTGCAAGTTTCATCATAAATCATAAAGAAATAAAGAGAAGAACCCTACATTAAACCGAAGGGAAATCCAAAGGGCATAAGATCCTGCAACTACCTTTCTTCACGTTGTAGCCCGAAGATTTTAGAAATGGTGTCATCTTTGACTCTATTTCACTATACCTGTGAAAAGTATTGTTCATAAATTTAAGTGTAGTTCTAAGACTACTGAAATAGTAAGAAACCAAAAAAATCCACACCACGCACCTTTCCTTGGACCAATTCACTGTTGGATCATCCATCTTATTAACAACAACTAGCAATTTAGAAACCCCCAATGTCTTAGCGAGTTGAACATGCTCCCGTGTTTGCCCTCCTCTTTCATATCCAGTTTCAAACTCACCTTTGCGGGCCGATATGACCTAAGAACCAATACCAATGTCTTCAAGTTAACCGAGATACTCCCACATGACGTGTCACAAGAGATGTTAACAGAATGAGATGAATAGCTTATGCATACCAGAACTCCAATATCTGCTTGGGATGCACCACTTATCATATTTGGAACATAACTTTTGTGTCCCTGAAATTGATTCATACATAATTCATACATGACTTTTGAGATGCAGAAATAAACTTAGTATAATTATGGAAGCAACATGATAAAGGCCCACACAATTACAATAAACTGAGCTCTTTGAGATGCAGAAATAAACTTAGTATAATTATGGAAGCAACATGATAAAGGCCCACACAATTACAATAAAGTGAGCTCAAGAGCACCATGCATTCAGAAAGCAAATGTCTAGTTGTGTTCCCCTTTTTTTTATTTCAATGGACAGAAAGATACTGTTTATCAATTCAAAAAAATTGTACTAAAAGACACTCCCATGTGAAATCCTAGCAGATAAAAAGGAGCATATCCCTAAAATAGGGAGAACCTCATGTTAAATATACAGCATATAATGGTCTGAGGAATGAAGATGCATTCTCTATTTAATAGATAATATCAAGAAAAAGTCATAATCATAATGATTTGCTGAGATAATCCCTAGTCCATCTGCACTCAAACAAAATTGACCAAAAATAAGAACAATTAAAAATCATATGACCTTGTGGTTAGTTCTGGACAAAACCAGGGTATAACTGAAAGGAAAAGATGGCAAAAGCAGTCAAAACAAGAAAGCCAATTTCAAATGTAACATAAAGTCCAATTGGTTTCTCTATTCCTGAACAAGTCTAACAGGTCTCAGGTTTACAGAGCAGAGTTGCAGACAAGTTACATGTCTGCTTTACAACTGAATAAAAGAGCAATAAGCAAAGAAGTGAATAAAGTCCATTACGTATTAAGATACAATTTTGAAAAGTAGAATCACCGTATTCTAAACCACTCATATTCTGTTAGCACTTGATGATTTGCAATGCTACGTCCTAGGCTCAATTCCTACAAAGGGTAGGGGCCCTCTCCCCACTGACTCACCCAAAAACAAAACAAAAAAAACCACTCATATTCTTGATTAAGGAAAAAAAGAAACGTCTGCTATTCGACCAACTCTTTTTTTAACTCTTCCTCCCCAAAAAATGGATTGGAATATAATAAACATGCAGCTGGAACTGCAACCCACGTTCTTGGGTGGGACTAGCAAAAGCATATGAGATAATAGCAGCCCTGAAAAGAAATAGTCATATAATGAAAGCAAGATGCAGCTCGGAGGTACCATGTAGTACTGCTAACTTAGTAGGAATTTTGGATGGTATGAAAAATGTACTTAAAAGAGCTTGGACAATTCCTAGCTCTATTAACGATATGCCAAAGCTGTCAACCTTGAAGAGAGCTTTCTGTTACTCAATGACAAGCAGGAGCCACGTGACCCGATCAAAAGAGAAAAAAAGAAATGTCTGCCATTCTACGAATTCTTTATTTAACTCTTCCTCCCCAAAAAATGGATTGGAATAAAATAAACAAGCAACTGGTACTGGAACCCATGTTCTTGGGTGGGACTAGCAAAAGCATAGGAGAGAATAGCAGCCCTGAAAAGAAATAGTCATATAAAGAAAGCAAAATGCAGCTCGGAGGTACCATGTAGTATTTACTGACTTAGTAGGAATTTTCGATGGCATCAAAAATGTACTTAAAAGAACTTGGACAATTCCTAGCTCTGTTAGCAGTATGCTAAAGCTGTCAACCTTGAAGAGCTCTATGTTACTGAAACACAAGCAGGAGTCACATGACTCGACCAAAAGAGAAAAACCATCCAAAAATAAGCTATCATTTGAAAGGAGACCCTACTATTCAACTTATATGATTTGTATCTTCACTTTCGAAGAGACCGCATGCTTCTGATATGCCAGTACCTTAGCAAAGGCTACAGACAAACTGAAAGAGATGTTTACACTAAGGATCTGTAACTTACTGCATGAAGCATGTTAGGTTGAAAGATTTGTTGGTAGCACAGAGTGAAGCCATGTTTTTTATATCAAGTGGAACCATCAACCAAATACACCAAAGAGTGAACATTCATCACAGACTAAAAAGATATAGGGACTACGATAATCTTTAGAAATTGGTTAGAAGGTGCATCAGTTGATGCAGTCTAGTGCTAAGTCACATTACGAAGACCACAATACGAAGCCTTTCAGGGTTACAATGCAAGAAACATGAGCCGTTTTTTCAAAGGGTAGAAAAGGCAATGCATCCAAGAATTAAAACTGTCACAATCTAAAAGACTAAAACATTCATATCATAAACTTAAAATACACAAAGACAAAGGCACACAAACAAATGAAAAAGCCACAGCAAGCCATCAAAGTACCAACAAAAGTATCATTATGCAAAACACCCAGCAATGTATTGGGAATACCTCTACGCAGATATGTAGTAGTATTGGGAATACCTCTATGCAGATATACAATGTTCCAAGGAGATAAACATGAATAGTCCCCAGAAATGGCAAGACAACAAAAAGGGAAAGCAGCTACACTATATTAATAGGAACTATAATTCAAACTAAACAGCTTCTACCGACGTTCATCATTAAACTGACACATTCCCCTTAAATGACAACCGTACAATGTCTGAATGGCACTAAAAAGATGTAACCTTTATAAATGGGAATAGGAAAAGAAAGCCCACTACACATTTGTTGTCATGCATGAACTAAATTACCCAAATTAGAGGATGCAGGGACCTGCTTGACCCGCAAAGCCAAACTGAAACTTTCAGAATGCCTTCATCACAATTTATGGATGTTCTTTTCTCCAGTATGACTAGTTCAGTTGCTAGGAATAGATTTGTGCAAGACTGACATAAATTAAGACTTGCATTATCACAAGATAAATCCTACAAGAGTAGGAACAACAAAGATGGAACTCCCTGACGATCCTCTCAAGCCTCCATTTGGGAGGAGCATAGGAAAAATGATGTCCTATGTTTCCCACATAGGAAGGACGTGTAAGCATTTTCTGTTCCATTTTGGTTCCTTTCTAACTCTTGACCAAATATATGATATCCTCTGCTTCAGGAGGTATCTTTATTGGTCATGAAGAAAATCAATGCAATTCCGAGATTAATCTCGAAGACCCGATGTGCACCAAGCCATCTATAACCAGGTACACGAATCACAAAGACATCAAAGCAAAAAATTATTCAGCATTATAATATTGCAATGACAGACATATGAAACATTTTGATATTACAATGACATAGACGTATACATGCCCCTTCAAGCCGACTCCCGCACACTTGGCCAGAGGTAAACTAGATGGCTGATTCAATGGCAAAAAACAGAGCCATAATCGAACCACTTATTTCCAGTTGTAACTTTTTCAATGTTTCTCAGTCTTTTATTTTTTGGTTTCCGAATAGAGCCCCAGTACGTGGGATGCCTACTTCAGTGATCTTACTCTCTGAAGTCTTCTCCCTCCTCCACAACTCTCGCGGTTCACACATCTCAAATTTTGCTCACTCGATGGTCTCTCCATCCTCCTTTCTCTCTCTCTCCTCTCCCCACCATCCCCTCTCTGTTTTCCCCTCCAACATCCTCTCACTTCTTCTCTCTCGCCCCTCCCCCTTCTTCTATCTCTCTCCTCTCTCCACCCAACTCACTCTTCCTCCACCTCTCTCTCTCTCTACCCTACCTGTCTTCTCTTCACTCTCTCTGCTCTATTTCCATACGCTCTCTCCGTCTCCTATCCTCACCTCTTTCTATTCCCAAATTACCGTCTTCTATCAACATAACTTCCAAGACTTGAGGTGTTTTACATTATTTTTTGCTTGATTTTTTATTCTCCAGATCTGAGCACCCGTGTGGGCTGCCTAAACCCACACCTTGTGGGTTTTTGTAAAAAGCACTTTATTCATTAATAAATTGTTACAAGTTCTTCAAAAAAATGAGAGTGAAAATTTCACTGCTGCCAATTTAGTAACAACTGACAATTGAATGTCTTTGCTAGAAAATATAAGAGTGAGATTTCTACTGAGTATAGAAGTAGAGATGTGTTTCATTTGAATCAATTAGTGGAACCTATAAGAGTGATTGTTCTAATGTATTATTTATACAAGCCCTTCACCTCAGCCTGATGGTACAATGCATTGCAAGATACAACAAGCAAAGCCACAATTTAGTCCAGTTCTTAGTCCTCAAAAGGGAAAAGGATTCAAGGATGTAAGATGTGCAGAGGCAACAGAAATCAAGAACATGTGCAGCTGAATATTTGGGAAAATCAAACTAAACTATTGGATCAACTTCTAGCGGCAAAAGAAGGCTCCTCTCATCCCATTCCTTTCTCATCATGTCAAAGACCTCCACACTACTCCCTCCTTGTTTTTCAATATGGAAGACATTGGAGCTCATCCATAAGCTTTAGAAGTGTGCTCTGTCATTCTTTGAGGAATTTCTCTTAAAATTTCCAATTCAAAAGTCTCACAGTGATTATTGTTGTTCTAAGAAATTTCTTTTTGAAACACTAGCAGAGTCTTGGTAAAAATATTATACAAAGAGTTCAAAAAGCAACATAGAGAGTCACCAAGAAAAACAAGCAAAGAAAAGTAAAGAAGAACAATTAATGGTGAAGTTTTAGGATACAGAAATGCCTCCTCTTAACTCTTTAATGCCCCTCTACTCTTAAAAGTGCCCCTAGATCTATCACTGATGGCTTCAACCTCCCCTCCCCTCTCCTCTGAGAGGGGAACTCCCCTGACAACCCTACTTTCCTACATCCCTTATCTCCATTCAAAGTCTACCCCTTCCCCCCCCCTCTACAATAACTATTGACATTTAATTAGGCCTGTCAACCCACCACCACCCATAAAACCACCTCTCATATGCAGCTGCTGTGACAGCTTTCTCCTCTGACCAGGTTTCTTCACATGCCCCATCCCCCCTATGTTCTCCTTTGGCCAGCTAATAAAAAATCGTTGGGAGACATCCTAAAATGCGTGCAAGTTCACTGCCGGCCCCTTGCCCAAGGGGGTTACCCGGTTGCCCTCCCAGGCCCCATTGCCTTATTGGAGCTGCCGCAACCCCAAAAGCTATCTTTAGGGGAGAGAAACCTAGAGTCACCATGGGGTCAAAGCTCTTGGAACCACCAACTTTCGCAAGATTTATGTCACAACTTCAGGGAGCCCAGTCCATCTTTGGTCCCAGCAGGTTTTCAGCAAGATAAGGGCAGCCTATGACGATATTGAGAATGTTCACCGGAGAACGTTTGGCAAAGATCCTTTGGGCATGGTAACTGTTGATTAAAATTTCATATCCAAAGAGTAACTAGTAAAGTACTCCTCCACTCTAGAGGATTCTGTCACTGGTAGACATCGATGTCCTGGAGGATGAGGAGATCACAAGCTATGGCCGAATCAAGGTGGATCTCGAGGGGTGGACCACAGTAGTCAACAAGAGGAGGAGAACTACGGACCATAATCAAGACCACTCAGCAATCAGTAGTCCATAGGCCAACCGCCAGCATGCTTTCCAAGAGTCCCAGCATGCAAAATTTCAAGACACTCATATCTTGCCACGTGCCACCCTTGAAGCTTCACCTTGTATTTAGTGGGCCTTGGCCCACGTGGCATCTTCAGAGCCTAAGGACCATTTAAAGTAATGCCGACAATGCATTAATGGCCGCCTCCCTAGCCCCTATCCGCCATCCCTTTCACCTGCTAGTAAGACATTACTTTCTTCGACTCTTGGACCCTCGCGTGCGTTGTCGAGTACACATGCCCTCCTGTCCTTCCCTTGCAACCCAACACTTCAGTTGTTCTCAAATGATGAGTCTTCACCCACCTCTCATTTTCTAGTGCTGATGACCCCTCATTTAATGAGGCATCATCACCCTCATCAGTGCTTGAATCACCCGTGTCAACCCCCACCCCCCTCCAAAAAATAAAAATAAAAATAAAAAACTACAGGTGGTTCTTTCCACCTCGAACCACCTGTAGTCCTCCCCATGTCAGGTGGCAGAGAAACCCATCACCAACTCCCTCGTCTCCCCTGTCTCTTCTAGTGCCTCGACAAATAAGGTCACCTAGCTGCCAGTGTCATCCTTGAGAGGGCAGCCATAGCATGCGCTGCCTCAGTCTCTGCTCCATTGTCCCATCTCCATCACGGACTGCTTGGGCCACATTGAGCTCCCTCGTACAAGCTTGAGCAGCCAGGAATAGGTGGTGAGGCAGGTTCCCACGCAGCCCAATCCCATAACTTGTGCATCCACCCTCCCTTTCCCTCGAGGATCTACTTGGACACACAGGCCCCCCAAATACAAGCCTTCAACCCCTCCCCCCCCCCCCCTTTCCCTCCGGGATCTACTTGGACACACGAGTCCCCCCAAATACAAGCCTTCGACCCCTCCGCCCCCCCCTTTCCCTCCGGGATCTACTTGGACACACGAGTCCCCCCAAATACAAGCCTTCGACCCCTCCCCCCTTTTACTTCCCCAATCTCGAAGACACCTTAGTAACAGCAATCATTGCCCCTTTCAGGGGGTCCAGAGCCCCAAAAGCCACCCCCAAATTTGGTACGCATACTAAGAGAAGTGCCCCGATTAACTCAAGCAACATCCCCTCCTCTTCCCCAGTTAATGATGGCCACTCAATTCTTGAGCCCCATCCTATCTTAAAATAGAGATCAACCAGTCTCCTTAGTCCCAGTTCAAAGCAATTTTCCCTTGGCAATTGCAAGATCTTTGTTACAAAACCCCTCATCTATAAGTATCACATTTCCTTACCCTAAAATAGTTCACTCTACTCATCAAACCTCTACTCCCGTTGTTCATTTATCAACCTCTTTTGTCTCTATACTATAGCCAACCTTGTCTCCCACTATGCCTCGTAGATAGAAGCAACACCCTATTCTCCCCTCTAGTTACCACTTCCTTTGACCTCTGACCTCTTCCTCTATCTCGACATCCAACTCCCTCCCCCTCCTCTAATCCCAAACCCGACATCCTCCCCTATTCTAAGGCCCACTCTTAGGCTGCAACTCCCTTTCTTCCTACCATCTAACCCTCTTTAAGGCCAGTACATCCAACATTACAAGCTTCCCTCTACCCTCCGCACCATTTTCTGCCTCTAATCTGCAATATGCACCTATCTTCGTTATCTCATAAACGCTCTGCCCAGTCTCCCCAAAGTGCTTACTTTGGGCTACCCTTACTCAATACTTTGATCAATATTACCATAACTCAGGATTGAACAACCTTATCGCTCTCCCCCTCCAAATGTGATTGGCACTCAATGCTTTCCACTCTTCTGGTGGAGTCCTAACCCCTTTTCCCCCACCCCTCCTCCTTTAATACTCCTTCACATAACCACCCCTAACTTAACCACACCAACACATTCCGTTCATCCCTCCCCTCCAAACTGAACTACCCTAGCAGTAGAAACAGAGCTCCCTAATGTCTACTCAAGCTGGCATTACCACCACAATCCCTTTGCCAGGCTTCTCCTACGACGCCAACCGATCCCCCCCATAAGACATCAGGACGAGGATGACTTCCATTTAGACATTCAATCTCCAGTATTGCTGACCCCCAAGAAATAGCAAGGAACAACAGAGGCGAGCCTAACGTGGACAAATGCTTTGAGACATCAGGTTCCTCTATGACAACGCAATTTCTAATCTCACAATGGTGCTCAAGGAGCAGGCAAAACAGACCTCGGTAAAGAACACCTCCAGGGGAGGCAAGGGCACAAATGGGTTAATCAACCTTGTCTGTGATAGTAATTATGACCGGTCTACCCCCTTTCCAGACCCACCGCCCCAACCTAGCCTCCCTCTAGATCCTCCGCGAGGGAGGAATAGGAGGAAAATCCTCCAACCTCCCAACTATCTGAAATGAAGATCCAAGTTTGGAACATTAAGGGCCTGGGTAACCATCTTAAGAACAACGTAGTGACGGCTTCGATTCAGACCTATCAGCCAAAAGCAATTGCCATCATATGAACAAAACTCCCCAAGTCTAGACTATCGGAAGCAAGGGCAATCTGGGGGCAAAGGCCTTGCGAGTGGGAGGCCATAGAGGCGGTGGGTATGTGGGTTCTTTGGGACCCTACTCTCCACTATTTATCATCCTCTTGGTTAGATCTTTCTTCGTCAATCTCACTTTCCCTAAAACCTCTGCTAGCCTCCTATGGAAGGCCCCCTTTGTTCATGATACAAACTCCCCGATCCCTAGAAGGGACCATTGCTTGAAACTACAATCGTAATCTCCAACTCGTCGGTCCATTGAGCCCTTGAAGGAGACTTTAATGTAATCAGGTGGACCCAAGAGAGAACAAATGGAGGAGGTCTACACCCTGCATAAGAGATTTCTCAGACTTCATTGAAACAACTCTCTCCTCAATATTCCTCTAAGGAAGTTCTTATACATGGTCTAACGACATGGTAGACCCTCTCCTAACCAAACGTGATCACTTTCTACTCTCAAACACTTGGGAGTCTATTTTCCTAGGGTCTTCTCATGTGACTTACCTAAAACAACATCCAATCACAAGCCTATCCTCCTAGACACCCACCGTGCCCCAAGACCTAACAAACCTTTTACATTCAAGCTTCAATGGATAAAGGAAATGAAGTTTGCACAAACATTCACCAATGGTGGTCTTCCTTCAATGTCTTTGGTTGGGCAGGATTCAATCTCACCAAAAAACCGTAACTCCTTAAATTCTCTCTCAATCTTTGGAGAATTCCAACCCCAACAACCCCAAACTTCTGATTTTAACACTTAATTCCAAGTTTCTAGAATTGGATACCTTAGTATAATTCAAGCCTTGGTCCGAGACCGAACAGGCTCAAAGAATTGAAGCCCGAACCAATCTCTTTTGTAGCCCTAAAACAGAAAGACATCTACTACTACCAAAGGTCTAGAATCAATTGGCTCAAACATGGAGAAAGTCATGTTGGGGTTTATGGCCTTTAAAGGGTTGGAGAGCTTGTAAAAAAAATGATATTTATAATTGATTATGCATTGCAATGAGAGTGCGTGTGCTGATTGACCAAGTGTTGGGCGGTTGGCACGTAAGCTCATCAAAAGTGCTTGAAATGGCCTTGGTTATATCCAAAACCTTTACCCCTGGGCATGTGACACTACCAAGAAGGGTTTACATTGGGTCATCCCTTGTTGAGGTCGGAAAGATGCCCAGGAATGATGTTTGTAGGCCACAAAAACTGTGTAGTCTCTTGTGTGCGGTTGTAGACCTGTGAGAGCAACAGCCAAAACCTCAGCAAACTTCCACATGGCATGTACATATGACAGCTGCTTTACCAGAAAGCATCCTTATAAAAGGAAACATGTATATGTGCATAGAGAGGGCACCTATTGTACTGTACAACAAGTGCTAGACTTGCTCTTAAAGAGGGGAACAAAAATCCATATTCCAAGATCAAGGTTCCACTCATTATTGAGCTAACTTTGACAAGCCCTACCTTATAACCCAATTACTGTACAGGGGCTACTGAATTTTTTGTACCGAGAGTCCCGTCTAGAGGGATCTCCCGAAGAAACTTTATACTGTACTATCCTTTCTTCAACAATACAAAAGTTCACATTATCGAACAAAATAAACTTTGACAAGCCCTACAAAAAGC
Source organism: Amborella trichopoda (assembly GCF_000471905.2). The sequence continues at coordinate 1,363,917 of NW_006494876.1, forward strand.
TGGTCATGGGTCTTTGTTGAGTTGGTTTGAGAAGATAGTTGTGAATCGTAGTGGACTTCCCTTATAATCACTTATTTTGACCCATTGGTACATGTTCACTTCTAAATATTCTAGTTTTGGTATTATAAATGTTTTTGTGAATTTTAGAAATTTTTCAGTTTTTTTATTTATTTATGTTGTAAAATTTTTGAAAAGGGTATTTTTCAAATTTTTAGAATAAGGAAGGGCACATGTGGGGTCCTTGGATCCAGCCCCACATATCTACCACCCTCATATGGGTTGGACGTGTAGCCTATGGGGCCCGCTTGAGGCCCATAGGGGTGGCATGCCCACTTATTTTTAAGTGGTATTGTTTTTTTTTTTGAAGTTAGTTATGTCAAAATAATCCTTTAAAAGAGAAGATTGTGTCCTAGCTTTGTGGGAGTTTGTTTTGACTAAATAAAAATTATCTTCGACTTCCTACAAATTTAGAAAAAGATAATAGGAAAATATAAATTGGAAATAATCCGATTAATTTAGAAGTTGGACTTGGTTCAAATTATAAAGGGATAATGTTAAAGCTTCCTAATAATCCTCCCAAAATTATGATGGTTGATTTGTGGGATGGATGGCTCAGATTTGTTCTCTCACCCCACAGATTTCCTAAATTCCTATTGGTCAAGCTATGTCATTGGATCAGTAATACCTAAAGAAGGAATTCTAATCCAAATAGGAGAAGGAATTCTTTCTATTTAAACACCATTGAGCCCCTCTCTCCCTATATACATATTTTTCTCTACTCCATGCACCAAATCTCTCACGAAAATTCCTTGTTTTCTCTCTCCTCCCTTTCAAAAAGGGTCATATGCAACCTAAAAATTGATAAGATAAGGGTGGCACATTGAAACCCTAATTGGGGTTTTGCTGTTTGGAGAAGAAAAAAGGGTATACCCAGCCCTAATTCATTCCTAAGGGTTCCTACAAACCCTAGTTAGGTCTCCATGCTCTCTAAAACCCTAGAGTAAGGGGGATTGCCAATGAAATCTTCCCATCTCTGAAATTCTAGCAAAATTAAAAGGGGCAAAAGTATGCCATCAGTCAAGGAATCGGGTGTGGCGTGTATCAAGTACTGTGGGGGTAGCCCTAGGCATGATCAAGTAAGTCTTCCAGGCTGTTTTTATTTAACTTCAGTCATATATGCATACTTTCTGTATTTTCCAGGAACAGCGAGCAATCGGAAGCCACGAAGGAATAATCGTCTTGCTTAGGAGTGGGGCCTTCTCGTCTTTATGGTACTTAAATTCATACTCAAAGACTGGATATTATTCCTGGGTTGTGTTTAATTTACTTTGGAAATAAAAAGAAAGGTCCTAAGTTGTATTCATGGTTTTATTTTTAATTTATGGCACTGTTTTGTGGCCCATGTAAATGGAATTCAGGTATATAATTAAAGTTAAAAAGGAAATTTTTGCATTTATTACCTTAAGTTCCACATAGCCACAACTTTCAAGTCATTCTCTCCTCTTTTTTTCTTTCTCTTTTGCTACCCATGCCTTCCTGAGCACCCAGACTGGGCTGCCCACAAGGGGCATGTGGTGTCACCATACAGTCAATCATTATCTAAAAAAAAAAGATAAAAACTATTGAGCAAATGTATGGAAATGCATAAGATATACGGCAGACACCATCCAAATTAAAATGCGACCAGTATCTTCCCTGATATGATCAGAAAATTTACCACATGTATGGTTAATAAAGATCCAACTAAAAATCGATATAGCAAGCTTGTTCCACCAAAAAGTAAAGCCCCAAGCAATTGCTTTGAGTGACAAGAGACAATCATATAGAAGGCTAATCCAAGGTCTATAGACTCCAGCAATGACTTGACAAGAGATGATGAGCAGAAAGAAGTCGCACATGGAAAGTTTAAGCATCCATAATTCACAATAAAGAACACAACGAGGTAAACGAAATTGCACCTCACATTAGCACCCTTCCAAATTCTTAAGATTCCCATATCCATAAGAAATATGTAGAAATTGATTACTAAAACCAGTCAATATGTAGAAAAATAAAAGAAAACAACAAACTCAATTACCATAACCAGTAAAATATAGTCCAAATTAGGAAAGAAAAAAATACCGGAGCATCCAAAATTGTAAATCGTGTAGTCTCTGTTTCAAAATGTGCTCGTCCAACCTCCACTGTCTTTCCCTGTGATAACAAACAGACCAAGGTTTATTTCTAACTGCATAATTACAGAAAGGGGGGGGAGGGGGGGGGGAAGGATAGAGAGAGAGAGAGAGAGAGAGAGAGAGAGAGAGAGAGAGACTGTTGCACTCCGCTAGTAGAACGACGAACTAAACTTACCGTACGGACTAACTAAACTACTAACGAAAAAGTAAAAACGTAAAACGTAC
>NW_006494876.1:1366429-1378405 GCF_000471905.2 Amborella trichopoda
ACTACGTACTACGTACGTACTACTAGTACGACGTAACGTAAGTATACTAGTAGAGTAGAGAGAGAGAGGAGAGGAGGAGGGAGGGAGGAGGAGGAGAGAGAGAGAGAGAGAGAGAGAGAGAGAGAAGCATTTGCACTCGCATTGGAACAAGCAAAATTCCTTGGCCATTAAAACATCAAATAAAAGTAAAGCAAATCAGTAAATATAAGAAAATCCATCCACCATATGTTTAGATATTATGTGCAGAAAAAATCCAGACATTAGGCACTATCATGAAACATCATGCAGCAAATTTAGTATGATGACATATAGATTGGCAAGATCATTTTTAAAAGGGACTAGTTTCTCACTTTATTTGGCTATTGAATCTTAAATGAAGATCACGTCAAATGACATCAGGAATGCAACTAAATGGACATCATGCATAGATGGAAGGCAACAAGTATTCGAGAATCCAGAAAAAGGAACTCCATCAAGATATGTGAAGTGTTATAGGAGCAGCACGATATATGAGAAGCATTACTGTACAAAAGAAAAGATAAACAACAGCCAGGATAGGATAAAATGTGCTCATCCTAAACAAAGTATGTGAAACCAGGAAACAGCGTGCAAAAGCATTTCAGAGCATACCTTTATACGCTCTTCTTCATTTGTGTCCATGATGTATGCCATGTACCTTAAAATGAAAGGAAAATTTGTTTCACAATCGTAGGAAATCAACCAAAAGAACAACTGATAAAGATAAACTTCTGCATCATATGTAGAAGGCAAATTTTCCCTTCTGCTATTTCTGAATATATTCATGCACATTACACAGCATACACAGGACCCAGCAGCCCATGCCAAAACCAGTAGATTTACTTCATAGACAACATAATATGTAGAAAGAGGCATTAAATTTTGGATCTTATAAAATGAAAGACACCAACGACAATAAGACTCATCACAAGCTTTGAAGGCAACAAATATTGTGCATATTGAAATTCAGGAGAGAAAAAAATACAGGAGAGAAAATACATGGTTGGAATGCAATGAGAATCTAAATCATGATTAGTGAAAGCTTGATCATTAAAGCAATGCAACTTAACTTATGGCAGGAGCCAAAATATATGGTAGGAATGCAATGAGAATCCTAATCATATTTAGTTGAAAGCTTCATCATGAAAGCAATGCAACTTACACAAGTAACATCATAACACAAAAACCGCATGAAAATCAATTGCCCCTCATAATGTAGAGAAAATTTAGCAGCACTTACCAACTTTCTCGACTCTTGTCTTTCGCCTCTTTCTCATATTTCTGGATTGTTCTATCATCAACCATGCCACTGAGGAAAAGTATTTGCCCTCCCGTTGTTGACTTACCAGCATCTGCACAGCATAAAGATGCACACTCAGGAAACCACAGGAGTGCTCATTGTTGGGTTTTTGTGGCCTTTAAAGGCCTAAAGAGCTTGTAAATATAATATTGTATAGTAGAATATGCACTTCAATGGGAGTATGTGTTGACTGACCAAGGGTTGGGCGGTTTATGACCCCAGTCATGTCCAAAACCCTTACCCCTGGGCATGTGGCACAACCGATAAAGATTTGCAGTCGGTCAGCCTTTGTTGAGGTCAGAGATATGCCCAGGGATAATGTTTGTAGGCCAAAAGAGCTATGTGATCTCCTGTATGCGGTTGCTGTCCTGTGAGAGCAAAAGCCAAAGCCTCAACAAACTTCCACACAACATGTACACATGACAGTTGTATTATTGGGAAGCAGCTCCATAGTTGGATGCGTGTACATGTGCATAGACAGAGCCCCTTTATTGCACTGTAGTGACAAGTGCAAAGGCCAAAGCCTCAACAAACTTCCACACAACATGTACACATGACAGTTGTATTACTGGGAAGCATCCCTATAACGAGATACATGTACATGTGCATAGACAGAGCCCCTTTATTGCACTGTGGTGACAAGTTCCAGACTTGCTCTTAAAAATGGGAACTGAAATCCACATTCCACGATCATGGTCCCACTGTTTATATTCCAACTTTGACAAACCAATCATGAGCCCTTGCTTTGAAACTGTGGGTCATGGGTCTTTGTTGGGTTGGATAAGAAAACAATACTGGATTATGGTTTCTAAGATTGTGGAGTGTCGATATTGTCGCTAATTTTGACCCATTGGTACCAATCCACTCATTTTATTTTCGTATTATAAATTTTTTTATAATTTTTAAATAGTTTTTCTATAATTTAAAGTATTTTTCTGTTGTAATTTTCATCAAAAGGGTATTTATGAAATTGTAAGAACTTAAAATAACACACGTGGGACCAAAGATCCAACCCCTCATATGTGTGTGTGCTTTTTAAAGTGGGACCACATGTCATCCATACGGGAACCACACCCTATTGTTTTAACAAAAAGTGGGCATGCCACTTTTTTGGGGAAAAAGGGGGCACAACCCACTTTCTTAAAATTAGTTCAAATTTTTTTAAGAATACGGCATGCCACCATTTTAAGAATAAGGGGCACGTCACTTGTTTAGGAATTGGGGGGCACGCCCCATTCTCTTGATATTGTTTAAAAATTAAACTAGCTAAAGATCAAATATGAAATCTCTTAATTTTAAATAAGATTTGGTTCCTATTCTAATGGGAGTTATTTAAAATTCAAAACTTCATTGATTATGGGAGATCTAGACAATGTTTAAAATTTAATTGTATTTCAAATTTAAATAGGAGTTGGGCTTCAGTCAAAATCTAAAAGGATAAGGTTCTTATTTTTCCACCCAAAATCATGATGGCTAATTTATGAGATGGATGGCTCTTATTAAATCTCTCTCACCCCACAGATTTCCTAATTATCCTAAAGGTCTAGCTGGAAATGGGATAAGACATGCTTAAAATAGAATCATATTCAAAATAAGAAATAGATTGTTTCTATTTAAACAAAATGTTAGCCCCTCTCTCACTACAAAAAAGATTTCTCTGATGCCCTAAGATCTCTCTCTCTCATGCCACCCTCTCTCCTATTTTTGTATCACGCCATCCTCTCTCTCCTACTCTTCACGCTACCCTCTCTCCTACTCTTCATGCTACCCTCTCTCCTCTTAGAGAGTGTCACGCTACTCTCTCTTTCTCTCTCCTTATTTGAGTAGCTGCTATTAAAAGAAAGAAAAGGAGGATCTTCAAAATCAAAAAGAAAGGCAAGTTGTATTTTGGAGAAAAGAAGGGAGACACCCAACCTAGAGAGAAATCAACTCATAAGTTCAACCCTATTTTATTCCATAGGGCTTCTATAAACCGTAGTTGTTTTTGAGCTCTCTAAAAAAAACCCAAAAAAAAAGAAGTACTGCCTACAAAACTTCCCTATCTCAAAATTTCCACAACACCTGAAGGAGTAAAAGTGCACCATCGGTTAGGGAATCAGGTGTGGGGTGTGCCAAGACCTGTGATGGTAACTCCATGCATGTTCTTGTAAAGTTTTAATTAATTTTCAGTATTACTTCTTATTTTTCTATAAATTTTCAGAAACTTATTTTCTACTAAAATTTACAGTAGAAGTTAGTTTAAAGCTCCTAGATAATTTGTATTTCTTTTGGCAGTAAAAATAAAGATCCTTGGTTGTATCTAGGGTATTATTTTAATTTACAGCAACATATATGGCCCATGTAAGTAGAATTCAGGTATTTCCAATAAAAGTAAAAGAAACGTTTTTGAATTTAACACCTTGAGTTCCACATAGCCACATCTTTCACTCATAATCGATGTCAAATGACATTTATAAATGATACATGATATAATTATATGCATATGTTCATTTAAATTCTAAATGTAATCCATCTTGTGAAAGAACATAAGATGATTGGAGTCATTAAATGCTACATAACAAATATATATCTCAAATGGCATGTACACTATGCCCTCACAAGAATGAAGCTTACGATTGCTCTGTTGGGCAAAAGACCAAGAGGATTCTCTTGATCTGAATTTTCAGATTCACCATACAATCACCATATCAGTATTTTCAACCGAAAGAAGAGAAGGATTTTGAGTTCCTAAACACCTAGACCTGACCATCCAAAAATTGGATTGTGTCCAATCCTAGGATGTGATGATTTCAGGCACTTTAAGAATGTGCATAGAATTTTAGTCAAGGACACCAGGTTGAGTAAGTTACACTTCCGGAATTGGGATCCAAAAAGTACTCCTTGCTAGGGGTTTTACTGGAGGGAGCAAAGGTACAATTTGCTCAAAAGGGAGCATATAATCCTATTCATATCTCAAAGAAGACACTCCCACAAAATTTCCCAAGCAAGTTCTAATTGAGTAAAATGATGACCTCACTAGAACTAGCCCAAACTTATAACTCATCATGAGATAAACTCAAACCTTCATTAGATTGATAAATAAATAAATTAAAGACCTATTCGACTATGAAGAAAAGAAACAGTTGGCAGAGCTCCTTCAGTAATTTACAGCCCAATAAGCCAGGGGAACAAGATCAGATATCACATCTGTGGATTTAAGAAAGGATATACTGACGGGATATAACTCTGTGATAATAATCTAGGGGATGAGTAGCCCAATAGTAAACTAGCCAGTGGCACAATTCGACCAAGCATGGTTTGGTAGCAACTTTCACGTGAACAAATGGCCTCCTCAAATACAAAGGGAACTACCAAGTGAACATTAAATATGAGTGTATCATAAGATGTTAATGAAGGGAAACTATAGTATGATCCACTTGACCATGAAATATATGAGGTTATAAGGGTCATAAATAGCCAATCAATGGATACGTCAGTGATGGAGAGAGACGTACATACAATTGAATTAATCTCATTTTGAGCATATCCCACTCTCCAATATTGGCCAGCCCATAAATTGGACAGTCGTGACCCTTATAAAGCTGTATAGTTGTGGTCATGTGAACATTGTATACTTTCTCATTCATAATGCTAAAATTACATATGTGGTCACAAGTAGTTATTACTTATTATAGATAGTGGTAGAGCTAAAAGTGCTTAAATGCACACATGAGATATTTGGATAAATGAGATTTCATTTTTTTTTCTGCTTGATAAAGGTTATATGTTGATAAATACTTCTTAAGCCCTTCAAAGTTTTCACATAAGTGTATGTAAGCATTGGTAAGTATAAGTCTGATATTTGTGTGCGCGCAACATGTGCATATATATGATGTGGCAAGCCACAATTTCAGAATTATTAGCATCTCACCAACATGGCCGATGAAAACAACATTCAGGTGTCGTTTCTTGGTCAGTTCTGGGTCCTGCATCACTTCCTGCCCTCCCGCAGCAGACATCTCCATATCTTGCACTGAAATTAAACAACAATATCAAAAAGAGAGTGCAAATGTGATTTGACTGTGAATGTCATGTTAAGAACAAAAAAAGCCATGATATATAAGGAAGACATTCTTTTTCACATGCCTTCCCTAATACAGATTAAAATATGTAACAAATGAAGGTTTTGAAACATCACAAAATACCTTTCGGTTCAGAATCCTGCAATGTTAATGTCTGTAAGCTTGACTGAATATCAACGTTGTTATCTGAAACCCAACATGAGAACCATATAGCAATATAAATCAGCCAAGAAAATGATATAATTTTATCATCATTCAAGCCAAAAAATTCCGAATAGTCATGACTAATATTAATTGTCATTTATTGGTTTAAATAAATATAGAATGATTTTAAATAAACACATAGCCCATAGTAAAGTGAGAAAACCAGTTTTCGATTAGATAAATCTTGTGTTGGAACCTTTATCTTGCAAACCAAGATGACCTACCCAAGAAAAAAGGAAAGGGATAGGATATAGCACCTAACAACAGTAAAAAACGGTTAGGATGCAAACACAAGGGTACATTAACCAACAAGAGGAGCATGAAAAGAAGCTTCCACTTAAGGGCACTACTTGTCCTTCATCGGTTCAGACAACAAATGAAAAGAGCAGCATTAGAGGTTTTTCTTCTTACTATAACAAAATTGAAGGTAAAAAAAGTTCTAAAATCAATCAATGTATTGCTGTTGTACCAGGCTTGCCAAAACCTCAATCCCAAACTGAGAGACAACCATCAACCACTAAAACCTTAATTAGCCAAAAACTCAATCCTCAAACTGAGAGCAGCACAACAGCGAAGAGATATCTTAGAATCACTGACATCAAACAAGGAGTTGGTCTCTCCTTTGTTAGACCCACATCCAGCTTCATTAGGAGGGAATTTTTCTCTAGCACTTCACAAGAAAAATTTTATAAGATGTCAAACATTGATTATGATCTGGGAGTACACTAATCATTGTACACCTGCCGATTCAGTTATAGTTTAATGTGAAGACTATGTAAGATTTTCTTAAAGTATATAACTATGGGGATATTGCCCCAAAAAAAAATGAAGTAGAAGAAGGATATTGCACCATGGGCAACTGTTGGATGACAAAAACTAGTTTCTAGGTATTTATGGATTGACATAAAATACTTCAACTGAAAGTAGCACACATGTTAGATAAAAACATCTTATTGAATATCTTAAGGAGTGTTATCCAAAATACCTCTTCGGTAGTGTTTCAGAAATGCATCAGTTGAGCAAACTGACCACTGAAGTACTATTTTATTACCTTTGCAAAAATGCCCTAAGAGCACACTTTCCATTCAGGTAAGCAATGGGAAAACCATCAAACTAAATACCAATTCAACCAAGCTAAAACACACAAGAACTAAGGGCCTAAGAAAATTAGACAATGCACACTAGGAATGACTACCCAACTATCAAATTAACACCACTTAGAATAATTGATAGTCCCAAAGGTAGCTGATCCTCTATCACAATGCAAATATAAGCCCAATCAATCTAATAAAAGGGCCCAAAGCTCAAGGAGAATAATTCAAGCACAAATATCTTCAAACCGGTTACCTTGAACAAATTGGAATTTTCATTAGGTGGACTTATGAAAGAGAGAAAAAAAATTACTAAAATACAAAAGGCAATAATCATTTGTTTCTAACAACCAAAGCACAGGGAAAAAAGAAAACCATCCTCTCATCAAAAAAATCCATGATTAAAAATGACGCTTAGCCACTCGCAGAAAAGCACGTCATAGAAAAACCTACCAGGAAATCACATGGTAAACTTGTAGATGATGAGAGAGAAAAACCCTAGATGATGGCATACAAAAAAAGACTAATCTCAATTTCAAAAGGGTGTACCTTGAGGAGGAGGTGGCGTATCCATGGATGGATCTGCAGAAGACGGTTGGTGGTCCTCTTCCAAGGCGTCTACTTCCTTACTCCAGTCATCAGGTTCGCCATCCACAAGGTTTCCTGGTCCAGAGTTGGGCTGCTCTCGGACCTCTTCCATGGCGGTGGATCTGTGCGCCCTTTAGAGAGAGAAAGGGCTGAGAAAGCAGGAGAGAGAAGCTTAGAGAGAGAAAGGGCTGAGAAAGCAGGAGAGAGAGAAGCTTAGACCGAGATAGGGCTGAGAAAGTAGGAGAGAGAGAGATCCCACGCTAAGCGCTAATCCCTATTCTTATACTGAGTAAAGAGAGGCGCACCAAAACACCATAGGAAAGGCTGGCCAGAATAGAGGCATTAACAAGTTAAACGGGTCGAAGTATGTCTTGGATCCCCACTCCCCAGAGGATTTCGCGGCAATTTCTTTTTAACCCATAATCACGTTTTGTGCAAGAAAAAAAAAAAAGGCCACAGAGATAATATAATATAAGTATGGGTGAGTTTTGTAGAAGGTTGCCCCCCTTATAACTACAGAAGTAAGGCATACCCATTTAGAGTGTGTGAAAACCTTATGAACGCTTCAAAACCTCTTTTTATCCTGTGGTTAAAAAATTTAATATCTTTTTATCCTATGGTTATAAAATTTAATATTTCAAAAATGGTAGACTAGATCAAGAAATACATAAATCTTGAAAATAGACGGTCTAGATAACTTGTTCTAATTTGCACTTTTTTTGGATTTGAAATTCTTTTTCTTTTTCATATCCATTCATCTCAAAGTTGAGATTATCAGTTCGGGGGTTCTCCTAAACCGGAACACTCCACCGTAGGATTTTTGAGGTGCACCTTACTTCAACAAGTTGCAACCTTATATAAAGATTTTTCGTATAAGTATTTAACTAGTAGCATGCACTTGCATGACAAGTGTATTAAACTGTTATGCATGTAATATTTTTTTTAATGCTATTTTATAAGTAAAATAAAGTTACAAAATCTAAAATAAAACAAAATTTAAAATAAATTCCACAATAAAATAAAAATAATAGTTTCTCACACATATATGGAGAAATCAAAAGATAAATTACTTTTTATAGAGAAAGAGAGATGAAATATTTTTCATGAATAAATAACAATGATTGAAATACAATTTAATTGAATCGACATAAATTTAGTAAATGAATAAATTATTTATGCGCTATGCTAAATAACACATAAAATTTAAATATATCAAATTAAGTAACATAAAAAATATATTATTATGATTATTAATTTAATTATAGTAATATTTATTACCTATAAAAATAAATTTATATTATAGAATTATTTATATGTTATAAAATAGATTGATATGAAAAACTTAGAACAATAGATTAATATTATTTAATTAAAATTGTAGTAGTATAGTATAATGTTTGTATCTATAACTAATCGAACTACATTTAATATCGTTATACCAAACGAATTATATTATTCATGTATATATACTAATGACATTTATAATGTTGACCAAAATCATCTCCGAAAATAAAAAAAATATTGTGGAATATAATAATATTCTTATTAATATATAGTTCCATTTATAATAATACAATCTATAACTGTAGTTATTTGTGTAATAAATATAATATTCAATAAATTATTACAATTACACTCTTGTTATTTTTAATAGTAGGGAGTGAGACACATGTCATTGAAATAGTGCATATATCCTTTTGCTTAATATAAAATATATAGTAGATAATAGAAAATTGTTTCATATGATGGGACTGCAATTCTACATTTGTGGTCCACGAGGTACAAAGCAACAATCTTAAAGATGAATGCAAACATGGGGTCCATCTAAAACTAATTCAAACTAATAGTCCAAATATTTTATTAATAGAATTATTATTTTTAATTTTCAAATTTTATTTAATTTTTTTCATATTATTGATCTCCATAATAAATATTACATATCTTCAAAAGTAAGGTTAAAAAATCCATCTCAAAATAGATTTTTAAGAGGTAAATCATTTCTATATGGACTCATAGAAACCGTGTTCTTAATAATAGGGAAATTATCATAAATATACCTTAATTTTTGCCTAATTGGAAAAAAAAAAAAAAAAACGTTAACTTTCATAAATCTCCTCCACAATATTTTTCTTCAATTTTGGTATTTTTTTACCAAAATAGCATTTACAGTAGTCGTATTACTGTAAAGCCCTAGCATTACGGTGCTTTAAGTACCGTAATTACTACGTATTTTAAAAACTGTAATAACGCAGAGCCTTATTATGATACTCGAAATACCGCGATACTATCTAACTTAAAAGTCTTGAGGCATCACGATACTTTAAGTGCAGTAATGAACATAAAATGTATTATGGTACTTAAAGTACCTTAATACTGTGGAATGATTTCTACGGTACAAAACGAACTGTGATTAAACTCTTGCATTTTTCTCTTTCATTTCTATGATTTTCTTCCATAAGACCCTATCTTCCCATCCCACTCTCTCTAACCCCGCATCTCTCTTCCTTAGCCTCATCTCCTCTCTCTCTCTCTTCTTTAGCATCCTCTCTCTCTCTTCCTTATCCTCCTCTCTCTCTCTAAATCTCTCATCCATTTTCTATCATCTCCTTCTATTTGTCAATCTCTGAACGAGGTTTCTGAGAACTATTTCTCAATCCGTTAGTATGAACTATACACACCAACACCATTTTATACGTATGTCATCAAAATCATCAAGCGTTTAATTATATTTCCTTGGATGTGTGATGGCAACATTTCAATATTACATTGTTTTTTCTATAGTAATTGATGTAATTGGGTTGGCCATTGTAATTTTTTTGTTTAAAATATTGCATAAATAAGTTTTAGATCTATATTTATATTACGGCATCTGTATTGCAATCTAATGTCCCTATGTAATGCAACCTCTTCTTTATATATAAATATTTTGAAACATTTATACATGCATTTCTATCTTCTAATGTGTTATTGATTCAAATAATGTTCATTTCATATTTGTTTCCATCTGAAATTGAAAATCGCTTAGCACTGTTTGGGCTTGCACGCACCAATAATGGGTGACAACAAAGTGAAAATCACTTTACAATTTGGTGGTTCTTTCAAGAGACTTCTAATGATAGACATATTTTCTATTGGTGGTGACCTAAAGTTTATATTTTTTTTGGTGAATCCCATCCTTCAACGAAGTAAATGCTCACTTGTAAAAAATAACAAATTATGCCTCAAGTACCATGATTATTAGGGACATTAACCCACGGTTACGAAGTAACAATAATATAATATATATTGACAATGATGACGACATTGTAAATATGGTGAAAGGGTCTTCTCCCATTGCTATTTACGTATTAAACATACCTATTTAGTTAGACTCCACTAAATATCGACCACCAACAGTGCCTGATAATGGTCCATTAAGATTGGCCATGTAAGAAGTTTGCAATGAAATTCATTATTTTTTATTTGACAATATGTTTTGTGCAGATGTTCTGGGTCAAGATAATTCTCACTTGTTCTTCTAATATTTTTTCGATAGCGGTACCTGACCAGAGAAAGTAGTTCAGAGTAAATCTACTACTGGCATAGGCAGCATGATTCAGAAATCAAGCATCATATTGGCGACATCGACTGATAGAAACCCTCATCAGGATTGACCGTTACGAAGTTGTACTTCAACAGGGTTAGGATTTTGATGATGTACATACATAACGTAATCACCTTATTGAATATGCAATATCACAAAATTTCACTATGAAGTTTGTAAAAAGCAATGAGAGACGTGTATAGGCGAGGTGTGCTACAGATGGGTATCCATAGCGAGTACATTGCTGGAGGGTTAATACAACAAGCTTCTTCAGGGTAAAGAACTTTGTAAACATACACTCTTGTGTCGACGCAATAGCCGTGGTTCATCAGCCGCTTGCTCAAAGCCACTGACTGACGAGAAAGATAAAATGCCGTTTAAATGATATATCCAATCTGACACCTGGAGATGTTATTAATGATGTTAAACATGATCACGGAGTCACGCTATCTTACGAACAAGAATGATGGGCAAAGAAGTAACACAAGAGATAAATAACAGTTCTCATATGAAGATATACGAGGATCTCGACAAGTACCTGCATAAAATCTGAATCACTAACCCTAGAACCGTAACAATTGTTCAAACATAAGATCATGATATGTTTGATCATATGTTTATAGCCAATCGTTCATGTTTGTATGGTTTTACGTATGGTTGCAGGCCACTAATGGGACTTTTTTGAAGAGAAGATATAGATGGATACTATTGGCTGCAGTTGGGGTAGATGTGAATGAAAATATATTTCTCATAGCATATGCAGTAGTTGAAAGTAAAAATACAACAAGTTGGACTTGGTTTCTAGAGCTTCTCAATGAGCAGTTTGAGGAGAGGCCTAGTTTTCCAGTTTTCTCTATTATCTCAGATCGTCATAAAGGGTTGCAAACCGCAATGAAGAAGTTGTAACAATCCTAAAATTTCAAAAAAAAAAAAAAAAAAAAAAAGAAAGAAAAAATATGCTTTTAAATAGGTGATGTTCTGTTTGAATATGATGGTCCTTGAGGACCATCACTATTTTCAAAAGATTTGCCTTGGCCTTTACTTTTTTTTTCTTTAGCCTGCTTTTGCCTCTTGCTGCTTGCAGCTGGCAACGTCTTTTAGCGGACGTGGTTTTCGTACGATAAAAGTCTG
>NW_006494876.1:1400294-1426175 GCF_000471905.2 Amborella trichopoda
TTTTTTTTTGTTTGTTTTTTTTTGTTTGTTTTTTTTTGTTTGTTTTTTTTTGTTTAATCCATGATCGAATTTTATGTAATACATGATCGAATTTTATGTAATCCATGATCGAATTTTATGTAATCCATGATTGAATTTTTTGAAAATTTGTGATTTTTTTTTTTTAATCCATGATCGAATTTTTTTTTGTAATTTATGATAGAATTTTTTGAAAATTTGTGATTTTTTTTTTAATCCATGATCGATTTTTTTGAAAATTTGTTATTTTTTTTTTAATCCATATTATTCAAAGAGAAAATGAGAGAGATGATGATTCTAAGGCCACCCTATCCCAGCCATATTATTCACATATCGAGTCCCAACAGCAACAATGTAGGGATGAGCACGAAATACTGTAAATTAAATGTTGAATGGCGGTTCATGCAGGGACAGAACATATAAATATTCGCATATTCATTCAAAAACATGAAAATTCTTAATAGAGTACCCTCATTTTTTATTGAATTCCTAAAAAACAATATTTATAATGAATTTTAATAATTTTTTCGAATTTTTTTTAAGTTTTATTCTGACCGATTCACCTGATTCCCGATCCGGATCGCCGATTCGTCGATCCGGATCGGTTTTTTGGAAACCCAATCGGGGTCACCGATCCGTTTTTTAAACCATCGGTCTTGTATGTTTGCAATCTCCTGATATCCAAATGAATGGAAATGGTTTTGGGGACAGATGTTTCTTTATCCTCTTTTCTTCTTGAAATTGAATTATAAAAATGATTGCATCAGTCAGTTGGCTATATTTTATGAAGAATGTATATATAATTACTGCTGTCACCAGGCTGGGCCCAGGGAGTGGCCTGGCCTGAAGCCCGGCAAGGCCCAGCCTGAAATGCACCTGAAATCCAGCCCGTCTTGAAAATGATGTAGTGATGCCCGATCCGGGCTCATTTTCTTTTTATCTCACGATTCAAACTTTTGTTGTTCGTAGTAAGCCAAAAAAAATTTATATATGTTAAAATATTTTTTAGAACTTTTCTTGGGTTTTAGAGGAAGAAAGGGAGATTGGGATTCTAGAGAGAGGGTTTTTGGGGAGAAAGAGAGGTTGAGTTCTAGAGAGAGAGAATGGGTTTTCAAAAAAGAGAAAGAGAGCTTGTGTTTTTAGAGAGAAAATGAGTTTTTAGAGAAAGAAAGAGAATAGATTTATAGAGAGAGAGAGAAAATGGGTTTTTAGTAAGAGAGAGAGATTGGGTTTCTAAGAGAGAGATTGGGTCTTTGAAAGAGATAGAGATTGGGCTTTTAAAGAGAGATTGGCTTTTAAATAGAGAATGGGTTTTTAGAGTGAGAAGGAGATATTGTGTTTAGAGAGAGATTGGATAGAAAAATTGGGTTTATAGTGAGAGATTGGATTTTTAGAAAGCAAAAGGGAGATTGGGTTTCTAGAGAGAGAATGGGTTTTTAGAGAGAGAAAGAAAGATTGGGTTCTAGAGAGAGAATGGGTTTTTAGAAAGAGAATGGGAGAATGTGTTTTCAGAAAGAAAGAAAGAGAATGGGTTTTTAGGAAGAGAAAATGGGTTTTTAAAGACAGAAAGAGAGATTAGGTTTTTAGAAAGAGAAAAAAAGATTGCGTTTTTAGAAAGAGAAAATAGGTTTTTAGAAAGAGAAAGATAGATTCCGTTTCTAAAGATAGGATGGGCATTTAGAGAGAGTAAGAGAAATTGGGCTTTTAGAGAGAGATCATGGGTTTTAAATTTTCTAAAAAAACAATTTTAGCATCTATTTATTTTTGTTTTTTCATTGTTTACTACAAACAAAAAAAGTTTGAAGAGTACAAATTTAAAAGAAAGAAAAAATTAAAAAAAAGCTTCTAAATGGGCCTGGACACGTTTGTTGGGTCGGGTCCAACTATCTCCAGGCCAGGCCGACCAGTTGACATTTATCCAGGCACTTCAAACTAACATGTTAAAGGCCCAACCCAACTCCGGCTCAGGCCCGTAACGGGCCCAAAACTTATGCTAGATAGCGGCCCAAATACTGTCCGGACTGAAAGCCCAAGACCCGACCCTTCCATTGACGTGGGTATTTGTCTCACTACAAAATTTTCAAAGAGCTGCACCTAATACATCTATATCTACACCGACGGTTTCAATGAGATCGAGTCATTGGAGTGAGAAATTCTTATTTGGACTTCAAGAACATAGATAAAGAGCATCAAGTGCTTTATTGGAAGGTGAATTAGGGCTTTCTCTTGACCTTGTAAAGTCAAATGAATCCTTGAAAAAAATCTTGCACAAACACAAAAAACATAAAAAAAAAAAACCAAATACTGGCCATGACCGCTTAAAACCCAACAAAAGAACCCTATCTTATGGCTAAAAACCTCGAAAAAACAGAAATCTTGGTATCTTTGTTACAGGTTTAAAGATGGAGAAGGAGGGGATGAAAGAGTTAACCGAAAACGGTCCTGGGAGAGAAAAAAAGAAGAGTTTGTAACAGAGATTGAGGGGAGAGAAAGCATGGGAATGGAGAGAAAGGGAGATAGAGAGAGGGAAAGAGGGATTTTGTATTGGGAGTTTGGGTGAAATGAAGAGAGCGGAGCTGTATGAAAGGGTTACCTACTTCCCTACTGAATGTTGTTAGTGCAATGCACGCAGCTTGCTTTAATGGATGTTTTAGAGGTCAGGGCCTGTACTTGCTTTGGAGTGCGTGCCCAAGTACATGAGAATCAGATTTATCATAATATCGTAATGGAAAAAATTTATATAAGGGTGATGCCGTAAACAATCAAATTAAGTCATCGGAAAAGTTTCTATGCTTTCCTTACTGCATAGAAGATGTATGTTTCCCTCTCATCCAAAAGTCAAATTTAGATGAAGTGAGCCACTAACTATTTATCTAAGATCCGATGCCTCAGAGTATTTATTTTGGGCACAGTTTCTATGAGTCCATGTAGAAATGAGTCGACTCTAAAAATCTATTTTTGAAATGGATTTTTGAACCCAATTTTTTAGAACATGTAATCTCTAACATGGAGATTGTGAATATAATATGGCAAATTCAACAGAACATCTGGTTGTGAATTCCCCCAACTCTCCTTAATAACTGAGAGCCAAGACCAAATAGACAGTTTGATTTTACTCAGCAGTCTATCAAAAGATAAACTCTCCTTCAAAAGTCTATCTACTTATTTCTTTCCATAGTTCCCATAGAGTAGCGCCTTTCGTTATTTGTCACACCAAAATACCCATAGAAAGTAAATGATTAAAGGCCAACTATGACACTAAACCCATCACAGATTAGGGCAGTGAAGCATGAACCCCAAGTAGCTCAAATAATCAGTACCAAATTCTTAAGGCAACATGGCAGTGGATGAGAAGATGCTTCCAAAATTCCTCATCCGCTTTATACATCAAATATATGTTAAGTAAAATTTTATCCCTCTTAATCAAATTATCCACCATTGGAATCTTATTTTGGATAGCTAACCATAAAAACACCTGTACCTTATGGGGAACAGGTCATTTCCACACTTTGGCTGCGGCAGCTAAAGACCATCTCCATCGATCGTAAAAAAAGAGCCTATAACCAGACTTGACCAAAAATACCTATCGCACGCAACTTCCCAAATCACTTCATCTATTGCCCCTTGGGAAATATAAACCGAATCCAATTTACTCATCAAATCATTCCATTGAAGATAAATATCTTCACTCAGCATATTATATGGGAAATTAATACTCTAAGCAACACGCTTACCTCTCACTTCAACCATATCAGAAACCTTAGCATTAGGTTGCGAAACATTTGTAAAAAGTTCCAGATAAGTAAGCTTCAGAGGGGCATCACCTATCCACTTATGACACCAGAAAGAAAAGTTGTCACCACAACCAACATTCCAACGAAAATAACTCATAATCATCGGCCTACATCTGTAAATAGATGTCCATAGATAAAACATCTCTCTATTTCTACCCCCTCCTAACCGCATTTAGTGCCTCTCCAGACCATATTTCGAAGATAAAACTAGAAACCAAAGCTAATCTATATATTGAAAACTTCTCCATCGCCACTTACAAAGCAATGCCTCATTCATATTATTTATCTTTCCAATGCCAATACCACCTTCACTCACGATCCCACCTAAGTAAGTGATACTTTATTTCTTCCCCAAAAGAACCCACAGAAAATTACGCATCATTCTATCAATTTTCTTTATCACTAAGACTATCATTTGAATAAGAGACATCAAGTAGATTAGTAAATTAGCTAAACAAGAACTTAACAATGTAACCCTACCACCCATAGACAGGTATTTCGGTTTCCAAAGATCAAACTTCACTTGGACTCTCTCTAACACCTTATCCCAAACCGCTATAGAGTGCATAGAATTTGAGACTGTCATTCCCAGATATGTAGAGGGGAAAGAGCCCAACAAGCAACCCAAAAGGTTTTCCAAATATTGAATCAAGGTCGGAGAACAATTAATACCTATCATTGAGGTCTTATGGAAATTGACCTTCAAACCCAAAGCTACCTTACAACAATCTTAAAAACGAGCAATGTTTTTCACTTGTGTGTCATCTATATCACCAAAAATAAGCGTATCATCTGCATATTGTAAATGAGAAACTCTTTGACCCATCTCAGCCACTTTAAAACCAGAGAAATTCCCACAATCTTCCACTTTATGAATCATCAGGCTAAAGCATTCTGCATAGATAGAAAAAAGAAATTGTGACAAATAAGGCTTCCCTTAAAAAGTATTGAGAAATGGGCAGAGGATAAACATCCAAATATCCAATTCATCCATTTAGCCCCAAAACCCATATTATTAAGAATTTCCATAAGCACCCCCCATTAAACTTTGTCATAAGCTTTTTCCATATCAAGTTTAATAATGACTTTAGAAATTTGACTTCTCACTCTAGAATGAATATACTATTGAGCCACCAAAATACTATCAGTAATTTGACGATTCTAAATGAAAGAAGATTGAGTGTTAGAGATAAGAAAATGTAAGTCTGACTTCAATCTTTTAGCCAAGACCTTTGCCACAAGGAGTATTTGGGTGGTACCAGAGAGTGGGGGATTTAAGTTAAATTTTTATGGGAGCTCTCTAGGCAATCTAGGTTTGGCAGGCATTGGGGGTGCGGTACGAGACTATTTTGGACAGGTCATCTTCTTATATGCTGGCCCTATTGGTATAGCCACGGCTAACTGATCGGAGTCATTGGCTTTGTTGCAAGGGTTAAAATTTTTATCTCTAGAAACATCGAGAATAGCTGCATTATTGAAGGAGATCCATTGAACGTAATTAATTAGTGCAAGAAGGAGCAGTGTATTCCATGGGAACTAAGGTCTAGCTGGTTTCAGATTATGGATATGGTGGCTTCACTTTCAATTTCTTTTTGTTATGTCTTTCGTGAGGTAGATTCTTTGACTGACTTTCTGGCTAAAGGGGGGGTCTCTTTTTCCGCTCTAGCTATATCTTCTGATGTAATTTCTTTTGAGTAGTTTTTATAAATAAAGTAAAGAATATTTGTAAAAAAAAGAAGAGATCATGAATATAATAAACAAATAAATTTTAACAAATAAAATAATTATTTTATGAAAAAACATTTGGACCATTAGCTTCAATTGTTTTTATAGGGACCACCGATTTGCATCCATCTTTAATATGAATGTTTTATACCTTGGGACCGCATATTGTAGAAATGCGGTACATCCCACATGAAACAATTTTTCTTTTATTTTTAGTTTTTTATACAAATTATATGATTATGAACTTGGTATGTGTCATCATCTCAATCGGACGCACCTATAACAAATATTAAAAAAAAAAAATGATAAAGTATAATGACAATATATTACTTGAAACTTTCTGGGCTATTTTGGTCATTTTATTTTATTGAGAATATTTTTTATATATATTTTTTACAAGTGTGAGTTTAAGAGAAGAGTGGGCAGGGCACCAAAAATTTGTTGTCAAAATATTTTGTAGTGATTGAGGTCATCTCAAACAAAAATCTCTGGCCCCAGCACCAAATAAAAAAATCTCCGGCCCTAACGTCAACAAAAAAAAATTCTCCGACCCCAGTGCCAAAACAAAAAATTTCCAGCCCTAGCTTCAAAACAACTTTCTTGCCGCAGCACTAACACAAAAATCTCCGGCCCTAATGCCAACAAAAAAATATCTAGCCCCAACGCAAACACAAGAATCTTTGGTCCTAGCGCCAAAACAAATTTTCGACCCCAGCGTCAACACAAAAATCTCTAGTCCCAGCGCCAATAAAAAAACTTCCATCCCCAACACCAAAACAAAAAATTTCCAGCTCTAGTGCCAACAAAAAAAAATCTCTAACCCTAGCGCCAACACAAAAATCTCTAGCCGCAGATCCAACAAAAAAAATCTGCAGCCTCAGCGCCAACAAAAAAATTCTCTGTCCCCAGTGCCAAAAAAAAAAAATTTTCGGCCCCAGCTGGTCGGATGCTTCGATCTCGCCTACCTAGATCTAGGTGATCGGGTGACGCATGGCTCAAGTTTGGAAGACCCGAGATTGAGATCGCTCTCTCGAAAACCTTGTTCGCAAAACAAGGGCAGGTTCCCAATTAGTGAGAGAGGAATTTGATACATGAGGTGGGACCAACCTCACTTGGGTCCGTGACTTACTCGGGCTGGCTCTCACAGGCGCCCTCTTAGATCACGACAGAAAGGCCCCTAGCTGCTTCAGCTGGTTCTAAATCGCCTCCCTTGACCTGCAATCTCCTTGTTTTCTTCACACTACTATCACGGTTAACTTGCAAGACAAGTGGGCCAAAGGACCCACCTTTGTCTTAGGGCAACGCACATTCATGGGAAGTTAAGGTGATGAAGAAGAGAGTTTGAATAAAGAGGGAAAAGAGACGAGAACTTGATAAGGGGACGAGACTAGCATGATAGATGGACCAATACTTTGATCGACTCGGAGTGGTAGCAAGACAGGCATAGTAACTCTGACTGGCACAACAACAATACTACTCGAAACCAAGGTCGATAAGACGGGCAAGGTACTCAAGACCAGCACGACGACAATACTGCTCGACAGCCAGGTCGCTACGACAATTCTTGACTGAGTCTACCCTCTAATCAAGCGAAAATGATGCGAAAAGAGAAGAAAAGAAGGGGCGAGACGGCAAAGAGGGAGGATCCCGACTCACAGCCGTGAAGCAACAGCGTCGCGACAGTTTGCTGCTAACTTCAGTTATCAGCGGAAAGGTTTTCCAACGAGTAGGAGTGAATTCTGGGTGAACAGGGGAAGGTCGGTGAGAACCCGAGGCGTCGCGAGGCTGTAACGGTCGAGGAGGAGAAGGGTCGTGGGACGACGAATGGTCACCCTCCGCATGTGTGGTGACAGGCCACATCGTGAGTGTCAGGCGGCGGGCCCAGATTTCGAGGGACATGGTATGCTGCATGTGTGACTTGTGCGAACAGCTGGAGCGCAGACATTTCTACTTTCAAAGAATCATCCATCGGGTCCAGGCTGCCCCATTTGCGACAATAAGATATTGTCTTGGATCCCTTAGGGGTATTGTAAAAGTGTGGGTTATACATTTTGGACAACATTGGAAATGCCTTTGGCGACACTCCGAACGTCTTCATATGATGGGAAGGCATTTCATCATTTGATGACACATGCCTCAAAGGAACCTTCCCTCATTATAGGCCGACCTTGATTTTGGCCTGATGGGACTTGTCTCTAATCCCTTGGGGGTTAGATTTGAAATGGTAAGCCATATTTTTGGACGACATTGGAAATGTCTCAGACGACATTCCAAATGGCTTCAAATGGATCAGGGGTATCTTCATCATTTGATGACACATGCCCCAAAGGATTCTTCCCTCATCATAGGCTTGCCTTGATTTTGGCCTGATGGGACTCATCTATGATCCCTTGGGGGTTGGAATTGATGAGATGGGGTTTGATGGCATTTGAAATGCCTTTGGCGTCATTACAAGTGGTTCCCTATTGTGCTCAGGGGTATTTTGATCATTTGACCTTCGTTGGGCTCGAGGGGAATCATACTTTTGGTCAATCCTGACCCGATTTAGATTGAATAGCCTCTTTTACATATCCTTGGGGCTTGTGATGATGGGACCTATGGCTGCTTTTGGTGCCATTGGCAATGGCGTTGACGCCATTCCAAATGGAACATTCACAATTTATGTTAGGATCCCTATATAAGGGTGACCCTGATCCGAGGAGTTATTTGCAAGTTACCACACTGCACCAAGTGATTTTACCATCTCATTGTTTTTCTAATGTCTTACCATCGTGTTACCAAGTCCCAGACAAGAAGGTTTGTGGGTCAACAAAATCCTGGGATAACCATAGTTGACGATGCGGAGGAGCCCACTCCTCTTGTTGCATACTCGGGGCAGGGAAGTAATAAGCACATTCCCCTTCCTTTTCCTATCCAAATCCAGGAGCTGTCCTTCTTGAGCTCAGATATGGAGACCGGGGAGGACCTTTCGAAGGCTATCTATCGATTTGTGGGCCAGGCCTCCCTCCACGAGCTAAGCATGTTTTCCCTTCCTTTAGGGAAGGCGACGAAAGAACTTGTTGCTTTTGGTGTTCCTAGTGCCGAATTGCTTCGAGAAGAAGTGGCCTGGCTGTCTTGCAAGGTCCAAGAGATTTTGGCATTGAGGCAGGGGTCTTCAAAGGAGAAGACCCCTTTGATAGGCCCATTGCTTCAGTCCTTTTTCTGATCAGCTTTCAATTGTTTCTTTTATAGAGATGGCATTACGAAGGCTTAGTTCTGCTCTCGCATCGTGCACCCAAGCAGCATTTCAGGAGGTTGCTAGCAAGGTTGCCTCTCTCTAGCGGACCATCAGAGGGATGAGGATCTTGTTAGATTGAGCTTGGGAGGAAATGAAGAATTCCTCCTCTCCTTCGTTAGAGTTCGGCAAGTATCCTCCCTTGGTGAGGCATACTGGATTGCTAAAGGTCATTGAACTTCATGAAGATATGATGAGGCGTCAACAATCATGCTTTGAGATAGCGCCTGAGAGCCTTCTTTAATTCCGTTTGGAAAGTTTGGCAACTTGTTTTCATTTTCTTCACTTTGTAATCTTTTCTTTCATTTCTTAGTATGAATCGCCATGATCTTCAGTTATGAAACGGAACGGAATTGTGTTAATGAAAAATGGGTTGACCCACCTCTTGTTTTTCTATTTCCTTGCTTGGAAGCTCATTTCGGAGATTCGCCGTTGGGGACCCATCATTTTACAGAGGGCATCATTAGCAATGTTGTCATTGTAATGGCACCAGACCTCTGAACGCATTTTTTTTTTTTGGTGCTAAAAATGGTGTTGACACTCATATTTTTAAGGTCTGATCATGATGGATATCATGCATTTTCATTGCTGGTTTTCCCTCTTTCTCCTTTTGGTAGTCATCATACATTTGGCTTCGTTTGCTTAGACAATTGTCAATTTTTGCTAATCATATGGTATGCCCATTGATTGCATATGTGTTTGTAATATTTCGTATGCAGATGGATTGGTTGACACCATGCATGTGGCATACTCGCGAATGAATTTCTTTTGACGTGTATAAGCTATTTTCCTTGTACGTTGGGCACACAAAAAATGGAAAACGAGTGGCCCCTTAATTGCCTAAGAAAGATAGGCAAGAGAGAAACCTCTTTTTGCACCGGCTATATTCGTCATAGGCGCGGAAACACCGTTTCCATCAAATGTAGTTAGTAGTTTAAAGTCGTGCAATCATGGATTATAGATCCGATTTTAAACGATATTTTTAATTAAAAAAATTTGAATGAGTGAAAGCCAATTTTCATAAAATCATTTTAAAACATTAGTGGGCTTTATAGTTTAGACACCTATGGCCCCTTGGTGTGAATGAAATTAAGCATATTTTCAGGGTTTAATTAAATCCATAAACTGGTTTAAACCCCTAGCTTTAAAAATGAATTTTGCCCCGAAGAGTGGATTCCTATGAATCAAAAGGACCCATTTTCCATAAGTGATCAGTTTTTGAAAAGGGAATGCGAATTTTTAGAAGGCATGGTCAAAGCTAGGCTGGTCCCGTCTTAGACCAAAAGGACTTGGAAATCTCAAATATTTTTGCCTTGAGCACCTGCCCCTTGCCTTGTGCATCAATAGATCTTCTTTGGTTTATCTTCAACCTACCATCTCAGAGGCCAAAGGAGTGTTTTTCTTGGATTTCTTCGAACTTTCCTAGAATATCTGAGAATTATGGGAGGCTCGTGACCCTTGAACGCCCTTTTCTAGGGTTTTCATTCATGGCATGGGTAATAGTGTTTTTGGATTTTCACTATTCCTGGATTTTTGTTTCGACTTTTTTGCCCGTAGTATTTCTACTATGTCTATCGTTCCGTTTTTACCAATGACACCCTTTCGGGTTTTCACCTTGTCCAAGTATTTTGGAATTTTTACTCTTGGGCCCGTTTTCAGGTTTTCACCATGCCCGTCCCTTTTTTAATATTTTTTCTTTTTATTTTTTATTTTTTGTATTCTTTTTTTGTATGTTTGTGCCCCCTACAAGTAATATTTCTTAGGGTATAAGATGTTGATGGGGTCAGGTATTTCCAACCCACCTTGCCATAACTTGTAGTAGTTGCCTGGATGTACGTTGGTTACTACGAATGGTCCTTCCCAATTAGGTTTGAATTTTCCTAATGGGTGCGGGTTGGTGGATGAGTGGAATATCTTCCTCAATACCATGTCCCCAACTTGAAATTGTCTTGGAATGACCTTCCTTAGATAGGCTTCCTTGCTGCCTTTGTGATAGCTTCACATTGTATTGCAAGCTCGGAGTCACCTCTCATCTAAAGTGAGAAAGGAGGCTAACTGTGCTTCATGTATTTCATCATCATCCAACGCATGATGAGCAAGTATCCTGAGGGAAGGGATATCAATTTCAACAGACGTGACTGCCTCCATACCGAAGACTAGCAAATATGGGGTCATACTGGGTGGTGTCTTTATGTTGGTCCGGATGCCCACAAGGCATCTTATAACTTTTCATGCCAATTTTTCCCATTCTCTATGGTTCTATCAATGATCTTGAGAAGGGCTTTGTTGGTGGCCACAGCTTGGTTGTTCCCTTGTGGGTAATATGGTGTAGAAAATTTATGTGTTATGCCAAATTTCTTACATACCCTTGTGATAGTGTCATTTTTGAAATTTGTTTCATTATCAGTGATGATTGCTTCTGTGACCCCAAATCAATAAATGATGTTGTTCTTGAGGAATCGCACACATGTCGTCCTTCAATTTTTGTAAAGGATAGAACTTCAACCCATTTGGTGAAGTATTTCGTGGCAATCCAGATGAATATGTGTCTATTTGATGCTCTAGATGATAACATTTCTATAACATTAAGAGCCCACCTTGCAAAGGGCCATACTGGTGGTGTTGAATTTAGAGGCATAGACGACACGTGAATGAGGTCCCCATATATTTGACATTTGAGACAAGTCTTCGCATGCCTCCAATAGTCCTCGGACCAATAATATTCTTGGCGCCTAATTTTCTGGGCAAAGGCAGCTGCCCCAATATCTCTTCCTTCATTATATGCTTCAGTGGGAATTCTATCGATTTCTGGATAATCGATACATCTTAGACGGACTTCATCAAAGGATTTCTTGTAAATTTGGTCACTCCAACCAACAAAGTTGATTGATAATCTCCTTAGGGCTTCCTTGTTTTTTGTACTTGCTCCTTCTGTATATTCACTATTTTTTTAGAAGGGCGAGTATGTAATTGTACCATGGCTTGGCTTCTACTTGGCCTTGTTCGTTTATGGTGAAGGTCCCTCCCACTTCTTCTTCATTTTCATTGATTTTTTTGATTTTTCTTTCCTTGGGGAGAGAAGAACTATGTTTGTTCCTGACGTAGAAGGGTTTGACATGTACCCCTAGAGGGATACTAACCATGGTGGCTAGGGTAGCAAGGGTATCTGCAAATCTGTTGTTAACCCTTGCCACATGCTAAAAGGTGATTTCTTTGAAATTTGTAATTAGGCATCCTACCTTTTCATAGTAGGGAACCAGTCTTTCCTTTCGTACCTTCCATACCCATTGGATTTGATTTATCACAAGGAGTGAATCGTCGATAACCCGCAGACTTTTGATTCAGGGTTTGACAACACTTTCAAGTCCAGTTATTAGAGCTTCATATTCGGCTACGTTGTTGGTGCATTAGAAGTTAAGTGTTACAGTGGTAGGGATCAAGACTTTTTCGGGTGAGCATAGATTGATGCCCACTCCTGCCCCATATTCATTTTTGGCACCATCAAAGTGTAACTCCCAAGTCAGATCCTCTATGTTAAAGAGATTTCCATTGGGTAATCTGTGTTGATTGGTGTATCACCAGAGAGCATATGTTCCGCTAAGTGGTCAGTTATCACTTGCCCCTTGATTGACTTTTGGGTGACATAGTCGATTTCAAACTCACCTAGGAGCATAAGCCATTTTACGAGCCATCCATTGAGGATTGGCTTCTTGATGATGTATTTTGGAGGGTCCGTCTTTGAGATGAGTTTTATGGTATGCGGTAAAAGATAATGTCTTAGCTTTTGAGTTGCCCAAATTAAAGTGAGCCAATGTTTTTCAACATCTATGTACCTAGTTTTGTAGTCGACCAAGATTTTACTTAAATAGTAAATGGTTCACTCCTTCCCTTGGTCGTAATATTGCCCCAACATAGCCCCCATGGTCTTATCCTTCACATGAAGGTATTTGGGAACAGGTGGGCTTAACAGCGACAGATTGGTCAAGTAATATTTTATTCATTCAAAAGCTTCTTTACACTTTTCATCTCATTCAAACATCATATCCTTTTTCAATAGCTAGTCGAAGGGTTTACATTTGTCCACTAATTGTGATATAAAACACCTTATGGCTTGTATTCTTCCTTGCAGGCCTCGTATTTCTCTTATGCTTTTAGGAGGACCCATGTTAGTGATGGCCCGGATATTTTATGGGTCAACTTCAATGCCCCTCAGATTGATTATGAAGCCTAGTAATTTTCTTGAAGCGCTCTAAAAGCGCATTTTTTAGGGATAAGCTTGAGTTGATATCTGCGGAGTAGCTCAAATATCAATTTTAAGTCAGCTTCACCCCTAGTCTTGGATTTGACTAGGATGTCATCCACATAATCTTCCATGTTTATATGCATCATGTCATGGAATATGGCGGTCATTGCCCTTTGGTAGGTTGCTCCGAAATTTTTGAGTCCGAAGGGAATGACTCGATAGCAGTAAGTTCCCCATGGCGTTATGAAAGACGTTTTTATTTGATCTTCCTTAGCCATACATATTTGATTGAATTCTGGGAAACCATCCATAAATGATAGTAACTCGTGTTCTCTAGGGCATCTATGTTAGGTAATGGAAAATCAACGTATTCAGATTCCTGAAGTCGACGCACTTTCAGATTCGGATGCCTTCTTGAGGACGACGAAAATATTGGCCAACCAATTGGGATAATCGACAGGCACGATGAAGTTTGCCTCTAAGAGTTTGTCGATTTCCTCCTTAGTCTTAAGTTCCACGTGGGTCTTTAGTTGCCGAGCATTTTTTTTGATAGGATTTGCCTTGTCCCTTAAGTTGAGGTGATGCTCAATTAGGGTGGGATCCAGTCCAAGCATGCCACTGTATGACCAAACAAATATATCCCAGTATTCTTTGAGGAATGCTACCATCTTATCTCGCTCTTCGGGTGATAAGGAACTCCTGACCTTAGTTATTTTTGGGTCGTTCTCCGAACCTAGATTGACATTCAACATCTCCTCGACGATGGCTGTTGGGTTACCACTCGAATTTTTGCTTGAATTGTTTGATGTGGAACCTGAGCTCTTATAGCTTGGAAACACTTTCAGTTTTCGTGTTTGCTTGATCCTAGATAGAGGGATCTGGCTCGTCACCAGGGATTTCCATTATAGGATTTCATATTTGTTTGGGATTTTTACATCTTCAAAGACATTTTCTTTAACCCAATCTGAATTTTCATTAGATGTGTTAAGATTTTTAGTATTTTTAGAAACATTATCTTGTATGGGACTAGATGAGGTGACAGGAAAAGATGAGGGAACGGGGCACTCCTGGGAATACCCTACGCCTACCCGTTTTCTGGAATCGTTGGAAACCTTCCAGCACATTGGAGGTCATCAGTGAGATACCAATTCCATCCTTGGCCCTCTTGAGAGGTTGGGAGAGTGTGACCCTTATCTAGGGGCATTCTTCGGTTGGGCGAGATGGTCCTTGATTGGCTTGTGTGTGTATTCATTTGAAATTGGATATTTTGAAACCTGTGAGGTGCCAGGGATATTAGGTGAGAAGGTGATATCTATTTGTTTGATGTTCGGCAACTGTGAGGTTCCAGAAGCAGTACTATATGGTAATTGAATGATGTCTCCCATTTGTTGCGATGGAGGAGAAAGGTTTAGGGAATCAAGGTTTTGAATTCATGCAAAAGTGAATTTGAGCGGCCCTTCGAGCCTCTCATAATTTTCCACAAGGGCATGTGAGAACCCTAACCCTCTCCGGTCATGTTTTTCTTGTTTTGCAATCATGGAATCTGCAATTATTGCGGCTGCCCACATCTCCAAGGTTCCTAAGCCATGCTCGACGTGAAAGTCTTAGATCACGAGCATGTACCAAGCTTTGAGTGACCCGTACTTGTATTTATCATAGCGGAATTGAGTTTGTTCGTAGTATGGGGAGCTACAGAACTTTCCGAGAGCAGGAATACCTATTTCGAGAGTAATAGTGGCGCAATAGGGCTCATCATATATCACAAGAGGTGCATCAAAGCTTCTTGGGATATTGATGCCCCTTGATGGGTCTAATTCAAGTAGATTAATAGCTTGGGGCTGGTCAGCATAAATGTGATCACCCCTTGGTCTATAAGGAACTGGAGACACTGGTGAAGTGTCAAGGTTATTGCCAGGTTTTTATGAAGCTAATGCCATCCTAAGAGAAGGTTAAAGGAGAGATCTATATCTGAAATATATAATCTAACTATCTGGGATATAAGCCCTACACTAAGAGCTATTGGCATAATGCCCTCAGCCTGTTTCTTACTCCCATCATAGGTAATGATGGTGAGCTGAGAAGGCTCTAGGTAAGCTAGGTCTATACCTATTATCTCTATGTTCCTAACTGGACAAATGTTGAGGGCTTCCCCATTATCAATGAGCACCCTTGGGTATCCATGGCCAGCCACATGGACAATGATGTAAAGGGCACGGTTATAGTATCGATCAATGTCAGGAAGAATGTCATCATCACTGAAGGTAATGGGCGTTCAAGCCGTTAATTGTGCGATCATTCCACTGAGCTATTCGAGTAAAATGTTGGTTGGCACATGTGCCTTTTGGAGCACACTCTCAATTTGGCACCAGTGAATAGGAGAACTCCTAAGCAGATCTAGAATGGGTATGGAAGCAATGATCCTATCTAGGAGTCCTGGGAGGTCATAGGTGCTAGGGAGACTAGTGATTGCCCCCTCTTGAACTGGTTGAGCACTAAGAATTGGGTCATATGCGACTGGTTGTGGTATAGAGGCAGGATTCCCCATTCTTTCTGGCAATGTATCAGCTCTGAGCCAAGTTGGCTTGAAGTTTCGACCATGTCTTATAAGTGAAGTAATAACCGCATCGGTAAGGGTGTAAGAGGGTTGGTCTTTGATCCATTACTCAACTTCCTCACACGATCCTTCCAATTGAATTGTTTTATGAGTGGGATACCCCTCTTCAACCCTAATCACTGCCAAGCTATTAGGAGATAGGCAGCTATCATGTTCAATTTCATCGCTAGGGGTCATTTCGATGCCTTGAGACTGTATCAGGGGTTCCTGAAGGCCAAGCTCCTCTAAGACCTCCGAGGTAATCGTCATCATGACGTCTTGATTCCCTACCTGAGACTCTGAAGGGGTAGGATCCTCTTGGTCATTTTGATTGGTGGGCATCTAGATGTCTCGGAGAGGTTCTTGAAGAATAGTTTGCCTTGGAATCACTGGTGCAGCGGGTATTATGCATGAGAAGATGAATAAGAATGAGTCTATGATATACAACTCTTCATGGATGGTGTAGACCACAACCTTGCCCCTTGAATCTAATGGTAGGACTTCCGTGCTCGTAGATTGTAGCGTACTAAGCTTAGGGTCGCTAGTCCGTAGTGGTTCGACATAGATTCCCATATTTTGATTGGCCTCTTTGATGGGCTCACCAAGTTTCACTACTTTAATGACCCCTCTTTCTATCAGATTCTCAATTTGGTGCTTAAGGGTGTAGCAATCCTAGGTATTGTGTTGATGGTGTTGGCGTCATTCACAATACTTTCTTTTATCTGTCATCTAATACGGGAGTGGTGAAGGAGGTGGGAGAATCAAATCTCCTTCCTTCAAAAGCTGCTGAAGCACTTCAGTCAGAGGTTGTTTTAATGGGGTGAAACGTTTTTGAGGTTTGATGGGCTGACTGTAGGGTCTGTATCAGTTACCACCCCCATTTTGGTTTCCTCGTTGGTATTGGCTAGCCAATCGATCTTGGTTACTTGGATTTTCCTGGCGGAGGACAATCTAGTTTACCTTCCCAGCTTGTTTAGCTCAAGAGACTTTTCTTGAGACTTCATTGATTTTCTGATTCTTACCTAGCTTAATACGGGTCATCTGAGATTTAGTTCTCTCGCATAATCTTGAATGTCAGAGGGACACCGTCGTGACTGAAGAATGTCTTGTATTCATTGTTGGCATTCTCCAATATTATGTTGATCTTAGCTTGGTCTGATAATGGGCATTCTGTGACCTTTGAAGCCATGGCAGTAAACCGGTTGATGAAATCAATGAATAGTTCTTCTGATCCTTACTTAAGGGCGACTAGTTCCCCTATCGAGACTGGTTGCAGCTTCTTGGTGATGAAGTGAGCGACAAATCTTTTAAACATTTCTCGGCACATAGCCTCGGGGTAGTCCCTCACAAACTCATTATACTAAATGATGGTGTCTCCTATGAGACTATAGGCGAACATTGCTTTAAGGGCGACTGGCCTATCTCGGATTGCTGGCATGGCTAAAAGATAGCTGGTTATGTGAAGGCATGGGTCACTAAAGTGGTTTCAAAATTTTGGTGGCAAGAAGTCCATTGGTTGGTCAGTGAATCCATCCAAATAGGACTCGCTGTAAGGCTTGATGAGAGCAGGATCGTCGACCCCGAATCTTTGAAGCGCTACACACATGATCTTCATTTGTCCTTCCAAGGATTGGTATTTCATGTTCGCTTGTGCGGATGATACCCAAGGGTTACTTCCTAGGTTGGTGCAGTGGCGAGTGTAGAGAATTTGGTTGGCGCAGTGGCGAGTGTATCAGTGCCATAGGAGGAGTTTCCCTAGGTTGAGGGTTGTAGAACTGGTATGATGGCTCAAAGGTGGGTCAGTTCGAGACCATCCCTGGATCGGGTTATGCTTCACCAAGTTGAGGGGGGCCTAGATTATGTTGGGAGGAGAAGTTAGCTGCATGCCCTAAGCTAGCATGCCCTAAGCTAGGATTTCCATGGCTTGGAGAACAGCTTGAGCTATCCTAGTAAGATCTACGGGATTGTCCACTACTAGCTAGTTCATTACTAGAGGGAACTTGGCCACACTAGAGTTGAGTGCTAGCCTAAGACTAGGTTGAGCGACTCTAAGAGGATTTTGGTCAGCCCTATGCCTACTGCGGGCATTAGAAGGTCATGTGACACTACCCCTAGCGAAGTGCTCTCCACTGGGAGGATGGGGAGCTACTAGTACATGAGGATCACCTATGCTTAAATCACCTGCTTGAGGGCAGTACTCCAGTTTATTGGAGGATTACTCTAGGCCTAATCCCTTGTCTATGTAGGGTACTTCGGCAGTATAAACCTGATGATCCCTAGAGCAAGACCGACGGCTCGGTGACCTAACCACTGGCCCAGTTGAGGCTGGGTCCATAGTCCCACAGGATAGCTGCACATTGTCTCAATGGATGACCGGATGACATACTCGCCCTTCGGTACAAGTTGGCGATCGACTCAGTATCCGACTCTCTTGCCACCATACTTGGGTCGTAATATATCTCGCTACTTAGGTACACAATTCAAGTGAAAAGACACAAGTATCTCTAAACCACTAGCGGGTAAGGCCAAGTTTAGATTTCCTACCTAGGGTAAAACCTAGCTTAGAAATGAGGTAAGGTATCAGGGTACATCCACCTTTGGTCTGGGCCACTCCTATAAGCGATCATGAGTCCAAAGTATTATGGTGTGTTCTTAAAGGCCGAGAATATACAGAGGGTGCACTCCCATTGAGGGCCCACGAACTCAGCTAGTCTTCCTCTAGGAACTAGGTGCCTACTTCGAAAACATTAAGGCCAGATGTAGGTTTTTCAAAAAACTAAGTTTGAAAGAAGTTTTACACTAGTGCGCTCAGGTCCATAAGTGTGAGTGTGGTAAATGAGCACATGTGCACATGAAAAGGTGTATCAGCCAATCAATAATGTGCTCAGACAAAAGTGAACATGAGGCGCTTAGTCACATCGAGTAGGGTGCGCTTCGATATAGCGAACTGGATTGAGACGCAGTGAAGGTGAAAGGCTAGACTCTCAAGCAATGACTGAGCGCCGGCCACCTTGGTGCTAGGCAATGTGCGCTTCGGATCAATGAGGATCGAAGCGCAATCCAAGTGAAGAGTGTGACTTATGTCGACTCAAGCGCGCTTAGAGTCGGGTGTAAACCTACTCGGGCCTCAAGATAAGTTGAGGGAAGAAGGTCCCTCAAAGATAGGGGTGTCGAGGAGGCATGAAAAAGAAGGTGTAACCATACTCGGGGCTCAAGATAAGTTGAAGGAAGAAGGTCCCTAAAAGACATGGGTGCCAAGGAGGCACGAAAAAGAAGGAAAGCGATAAAACTACGCTACCAACCAAAAGGGGACTATCCGAGGCAACCGAATCTTGGCGCCAATGTCAATGGCGCTCAAGATCTGTGGTCTTAGACGGTCCAAGTGAGAATCAGGGGGGACTGGATCCTGGCAGCATTGAAAATGTCGCTGAAGATAATGTAAATGGGGTCGAAACCCTTTTCCTTGAAACTCAGCGAAAAAGGTCGAAAAGGCCAACAACAAGCCTGGAAGGGTGAAAGGACTTTTTGGAGCCTCAAGGGCCAGGCGCAACGACAGTTCCACTGGCGCTAGCCTATGAGTTTTCAGAAAGTGCACAAGAGGAAGCCGAGATGGGCAAAATTTGTCTAGGGGGGTTTTGACACCTCCCTTGATAAATTTTGTCAGTTTCGGATCCCGAAAGTAACAAAAGCTCGCGATGAGCTGCATTGAGTTCCACGTTGATGGCGGCCTTCCAAAAGGGACGAGAGGTCGCTTCAACAGTTGAGATGGAAAGGAAGCTTGACAGGCCCCACGGTGGGCGTCTGACTGTTTATACTCGAAATTGCGAGTAGGGGACTTCACCCCCACCTTAACTTTGGGTGCAAACAAATCAATGATTTGATAGAGTATAGGTCCCGTCAAATTACGTTTTGAGGGAGAATTGGGTCCTAGGACCTTATCCCTCTCGGATCGCCGACAAAGTCGGCTTCCCTACTATCTTAACTTAGAACTCAACAAAGAAAGCTTTCGAAAGGGGTTGAGATAAAATGAGATTTTAAAAAAATAAGTTGAGGAAAATAACAAGGGAAGAGAACTACAAATAAGCAACTAAACTAGGGAAATATAAATAAACAGGGGTGAAGAATCTAACTACAAGATGCATGAAAAATAAGAAATTAAAGAGCATAGAGATGAGAGAATGAGTCTAATCTAAACATGCATGACATAAGATGAAAGAGAGAGAATAATATAGAAATATAAGCATGATTACGAAGAAGGAAAGAAATGAGGCCTTCATCAACAAGGCATAGAGATATGAGTATAAAATGCGAATAAAGATAATAATATAACATGAGAAGAAATAATAGAAGAGAATGAAGCTAATACTAATAAACAACATACAATGAGAGCAACAAAACTAAATATAAGAAATATATAAAAGGAATGAGCATAAGAAAGAGTGTTAAGACAAAGGAAATAGAGAGAAATAGGGAATGATTCAATAGAAGGGGGAAGACAAGAATAGATTAATGCGGATTACTAATAGAAGATAATGAAAGACATGAAAGATAATGTAATAAGCAAAGGGATGAGAGAGACTAAGCTGTTGCACAAAATATAAGGGAAAAAGACAAAGTAAGTATGAAAGAGAGTAGGAAATAAGAGGGATGAAAGCAATGAGATTTAAACTACATAATAAGGGGAAATGGAAGAGATTAAGGTGAATCTCCCTAACTAAAATATAAAAAGCACAATAAATAAAAGACGAATAATCAATATAAAGACAAAGACGAGAGGTGGGAGAGATCTACATGGTTGAATGAATAAGAAGGGAAAAGAGAAACATACAACAAATTAAAAGAAGAATAAAAAAGAGAGAAAACAACCACACAATAAAAAGATGAAAGATTGGGATGAGAAGAGAGAGAGCTTATGCTATCAAATGGATAAAACTATGAGGAAACATTAATATAGCAAACCAAGAGAATAGATAATCACAAGAGATAGAGAAGGCAAATCTACATTAAAGAAGAAGGGAGAAAAGGGGGACCTATATCATAAAAGAAGAAAATGGGAAAAGGGCATAAACACCACAACCATCAAGGAATGAAGATTACTATGAAGAGAAAAGAAACTATTTAACAAAGAGAATGGGTGACAATGATGAGAAGAGAAGATCTACATTACCACATAAAGAAAATAAGAAAGAGAAGTAAATGCTACAAATCAAAAATAAAAAATACAACAAAGAAAAGGAAAAATGATCATATAATGAGCAAGATAAGACAAGAAAGAGAATGGTAAGCCTACACCATGAAATGAACAAAAGGGGAATAAACACCAACCAAAATAAAAGATGAAAATAAGATTAAGTGCTACTCAATAAGAACCCCTAAATAAGAGATTTGAGAGAGAGATAAGGAACTAACTATAACTAAATAAAGACAATAAATACTACATTAAATGAAAAACAAGGAGAGGTAAATAGATCATAAATAAAGGAACTTAGGGTAAAAATTATAAGTACGAATAAAAAGCAATAAATGTGAGAAATAGTAAGAAAAGGAAAAGAAAGTGACTCTTTAAACCGGGCCCCCAAGCCCGACGCTCAGAGTCCGTACCGATTTAGATCGTACAGTTGCACATTCAATCCATAACTTTTTCAGTTTTTAACGGGGCAAATAGAAATAGGAAGAAGGGGGCCCGGAAGGTCCAATTATCATGACCGCCTTTGGTTTGAAGTGTAGCTTAAAGAAGATTGTAGTTGTAGTTTCGGATTAAAGTGTTTGGTAGGATGGGGGTTGCTCAATTAGGCTCACCTTAGGGCTTTTCTTTCAAGCTAAACTTGGGATCAAGATTAAGGGAATTTGGGCATAACCTACACTCAAAATCCTTGAAGGTCCAAGACCTTTTGGATGAGGTAAAAGGGGCTATTTATAGGCAAAATGACCATGACAGTCTTTAGGTTAGTTTTGTGCGATTTGTTTATCATCAGAACTTCGACGACACTTGGACTCGCGCAGGCACCCGTACGAATGGTGCTTGTGCCCGTTGGAATGGTGTCATGTCATTAATGCGGTAATAATGACGGTCGGTAAATATTAATTGCTCATTAATGTGGCTTTCGTATGAAATGTCAGAATTTGGTGTCATTAGCAACAGCGTCGACGCCATTCCGACTGCCTTCAAACGTTGTTATGGACACGTATCACGTTCTAGTGACTCTGTTCTAGTTCAGATGAACCAATCACTGCTTGAAGCTATACCGACTAGTGCCGACGACATTTGGACTACCAACAGATACCAGTTGGCACGTTGTTTTGATTGTACCTTTGTCTAATTTTTAACCAATGAGAATTCGACACCCTCAAGCCGTACTGACGTCTGACATGTCAGTCACATTGGCCACGTTGTTTCCTGCCTGGTGGATGTCTCAAAAATGTAGCGCTGGTGGAAATGACGCTAGAGGCCTTGGCATTGTTGACATGCTTCTGGGCATTATGGAGCTCAAAAAGGGAGGCTTGGGGCTTGGCGCTATTTGTACTAGCGTTGGCATCATTGGGAATGGTGCCAAGCTTATGATCTTCTGAGTCGCCCGTATGATGACTGATGTGCCTTTGGTATCTTGCCATTAGACTTTTGGTATGGCTTCGGTGCCCATTGAAGTAACATCTGAGTCTTTCCTTCTTCAATGCTTCATGGTCAAGTCGTTCTGAGTCTGTCTCGCCTTGTTTTGCCTCTTGATGCCTTTTATCCCACATGAGCATTAAGGGTTTAGTAGAGGCTAGGTTTACGAAGTAGGGATTTTGGTGGGGTGAATGGTTTAAAATTCCGGAGTGGTCTTCCTGAAACATTTAAACCTATCCATAACTTCTCTAGTCAAGATCGAGGTGTCTACAGGTCCACATCCTCTTGTAAAATCTCAAATCTTCAATTTCTCTAACTTGCTGAATATCCTCATCAAGACCTTGATTTGTGCCACCAAGATCTTCCATTGCCAAACCATGTGCTCGTTGTCAAGCTTCTTCTTCTTCTTCTTCAACTAAATTTACCTTTCATTTACAATTTACTCCCCAATAATTTATACAAGTTTTTTTCATGGATTCCTTTCATCATAATTAGAGCCCCCTTTAAACCTTTGAGCACTCCACCTTGCTAGGTAAATTTGTAGCTACCCATAAGAAAGTGAAATCAAGGTCTTCTTTAAATCTGGCACATCTCTCATATTTTAAAGTACTTGAACCATCACATCATACATCTTTATGTGAATCTAGCCTATTCTGCTTGTTTTACTCATTGAATTATTCCCCATTGATGCCAAACTGCTTTCACATGGCACATATGCATCAATCACGATCTATGTGGGCACATATGATATGTAGCTTCACTATCAAGTACCCAACTTTGATAGTACATGGGATAACCATCAACACCTCCTTGTCAACATAACCGGATGTTGATTCTTCAACTTCGTAAGCCTCATTCTTAGCTTCACCTTGCCATTCCATTCTCGAACTAGAACCCTTTGAGGAATTTGCCAACAGTTTTTCTTTATGTGGTCGGAATTTCCACAAAAATAACAACCTCCTTTGTCATAGTACACCCTCGACTTTGATCGTAACTTGAGGAATCTCTTGATGAAGCAACCCATTGCCACAAGTACATCCATTCTTGAGCCCATCGTATCATCAATTGATACTTTATTTCGAGGTTCATTGGCTAGTAGAGCATCACAAACCGAATCCAATTTGAGGGATTTTTCATTATTACAACTAAAGGTAGTAATAAGATAGTCATAAGACTCGAATAACAATCAAAGTAATGTCCTTGTCTTATCTTCTTTATCCATCTTTACCCCGACACTCTCCAGTTGATAAATAATGTTGTTGAATTCATTCAAGTGTCTCGGCACTTTCATACCATTTCTCATCCTCAAATAATATAATTTTCTTTTATGAAAACTCGATTTGTGAGGGACTTTGTTTGATACTAGCTTTCGAGATTCGCCCACAAATCTGCCGCCACTTTTTCTCTTACTATGTTAAATAGTATCTCATTCACCAAACACCAGTGAATAGCGACGAGCCCCTTCCTATCCAGTCTTCCCATTCATCATCCTTCATACTTTCTAGTTTCTTAGATTTTCTTTGTATTGTTTTATGAAGGCCTTGTTATACCAATTTATTATGAACTTCTTTTTTTCAAAGTTCAAAATCATTTCTTCCATCAAACTTCTCTACTTCAAATTTGTAAGCAGTCATTTCCTCAAATTACTACACACTTCCCTTGATCATTATACCACTTGTTGGGAACTGCGGCTATCTCGATTACCCCTTGTTGCGGTGAACCCCCACTACAACAAATCTAATACCGCGAAACCAAGTTGTCTTTCACCGGCAAATGGATTCCAAGACATCTTGATGCAGAAAGAGATTAAGAAAATTCAAAATTTTAGTGTTATTATTCTTTGCTTATTTTTCTTAGGAATAGGAAGTGTGTTTGAGTAAGTTAGGCGGGAGGATTTTAGGCATGAGTTACTGAGGGGTGCCAGTATTAAAAAAAATTCTATTGGACATTTAGGAAGTTGCGTTATCACCCGAGAATGCCTATCTTTTGATTTAGGAAATAACTTATCTTTTAAGATAAGTAAAAATTATCTTTAATTATCTTTTAGAAAGAGAAGATAACATGAGATTTAGAGAGATAAATGGAGATAGAGATAACGTGTGAGGGAGATAGAGAAGAGATTTACATGATTTTAAGAGAGAGAGAGAGAGTTTATTTTTTGTGGGCTTTTTATCTTTATTTATTTTTCTATCTTCTAAGTGTATTTAAAGAGAACATATCATTTCTTTGTATAGATATTGAAACTGAGTAAATAAATTGGTTCTTGTGAAAAGATCTTTTGGGGTGGACTTCCTTGCACACCTAGAGAGAGAGTATATCCTCTCACCCTTTATTATTGTTTGTATTTTAATTATTTCTTCCATCATCTTCCTTGCAACAGTTGATATTAGAGCAAGTAAAATCCATCATTCACAATACCACTGAAACCTGCTATTACATTTGCGGATATATTATTCCTAAATCATTGAGTATGTGGGTCAGTAAATTCAGGAAAGCATGAACACAGCCTTGGAGGGTATCCGACGAGACATAAGTCAAACTAATTAGAGGTTGCAATGGTTGGAAGATGCCATTCATCAAGAAGATGATGTTTGCAACCACGTGGATTTAGCGCTAAATCTCACTATAGAGACGAATCGAGCTCCCGGACCGATCGGGCTACTGATCTAGAACATCAAGAACAAATTTGCAAACAAGTTCCACATCCTATAAAGTGTCCACGAGATATCTGTATTAAAGTCAAGCTTCCAGAATTTCATGGTAAGCTCCACATAAAGGCTTTTATTGATTTGTTACGTGTAGTCGAAAATACTTTGAATGGAGTGAATTGCCAGAAGAACGTAAGGTTAAACTTGTTGCAACCAAGTTCCGTAGGTGTGCTTGGGCCTGGTGGGAGCAAGTTTAGTGGTTACGATTTTGTAGTGAAAAGGGAAAAATTACTGATTGGTAAAGAAGAAAAAAAAGATTAAAAGAAAACTTTCTTCATGTGGTTCGTGGGCAAAGTTTTTTCAAGAACTCCAAAATCATTGACAAAATGAGAAGAAAGCGGATGATTATACTGTGGATTTTTATCGATTAGTAGCTTCAAACAACCTCAAAAAGATGGAAGAACAAAATGTTGCTTCAACCAATCATTAGGGACGACATTTTTTTACATTGGTCGTGGACTTTAACTGATGCTTTTCAAATTCATTTACAAGTAGAAACTAAATACCAATGGAGCATCGATAAGAAATTTTACACTCATAAAGTTTTGCACCAACCAAAATTTAATGAAGAAGAAATGAATATTTCAAAGATTACTTGTTACTGGTATAATGAAACAAGACACAATGCATATGAATGCTCAAAAAAGAAAGAAAATTTACACTTGGCTATGGAAGGAGAAGAAGATCAAGTTCTAAAAATAATCCTACATGGTGATGAAGGGGATCCACCTAGAATCAAACATGAGATCGAGCTTCTCCCAATCCCGAATGAATGATGCAGAAAAAAAGTTAGGAAAATTCAAAAGTTTAGAGTCATTACTATTTTTGTTTATTTTTCTTAAGAATAAGAAGTGCGTTGGGGTAAGTTAGGTGGGAGGATTTTAGGCGGAAGTTTTAGATAGGGGTGAGTTTTAGTGAG
>NW_006494876.1:1430969-1453888 GCF_000471905.2 Amborella trichopoda
ATTATCAGGCATCTATGATCGTTAGATCGGCCCAGATTCAATCTGGGCCAGTTGGGTCTCTATTTTTTCTTTGTGAACTCATTAGCTCAGGGAAGTCCTTTCTATATATATATATATATATATATATATTATAAAAAAAAATACTTTTTATGATATCTTTATTATTAAGTAAAAGCAATTTTGTAAATATCACTACAAGAAAAGCGCTACTTTTGTCATCTCCATGAGGGGTAAGAGTAAAATTTTCACTAAAAGACAAAGCCACTCTACAAATAAATTTTTACTATTATAATTTGTGAAAATTTCAAAGGGAAAATTTCTGTAGGCCTATGGTCTCTGACTTTTCTATCCTCCAATCCACCGGACCTCTTCTCCCATTTTTTCCACCCATTTTCATAGAGACTCAAGGCTTCAAAATATTTCTGATAGCATATGCCTCTAATTTTTATATCTTCCAACCCCCTAGACCCCTTTTGACTATATATATTATTGATCTAAACAAGTAATGAAATGACACGTTCTAACCAAAGCCTTTTCTTACTGTTCTTCTTTGTTAACTTCTATGTCTCTCTCAAATCACCGTGCCTCTCTCAAAACACTTGCTTCTCTCTCTCAAAACATATCTCTTTCTTGCTTCTGTCTCCCAAACATCGTCTTTCTCTCTTATTCTACTTTTTCCCCCTAGTGAGTTTCGATCCCCATATCTCTCCAAACCCAATTTGTATCTTCCCCTTCAGCTCTCAAAAGCCTGTGAATATTCACCCAAGACTCCATGACAACATGCCTTCGCAAATTAGGCCTCGTTCTGTCAAGCTCGAAGCATGACTCGACATTTTGATGTGCTGATTGAGCATGAGCTTTGATGGATGTGCCTCGGCTCTGTAATTTTAATAACATGCAGAAGTGAGCTTATAGAAGAGAAGCTTCGAAATTAGAGAATATAAATTCTTCATCCTTAGGAGAACTAGGTGGCCTTTATCATGATATGAATACGAATAATTTTTTTACGAGAGAAGGAGAGATTTGATTGCAGTTAATATGTTATGAGAAATTTTACCTAGTCCAAGTTCTGTTATAGAGGTATCTGTAGTCGAATATGATTCATCGTCCAAGGGTGGATCGAGGACTGAAACATGGATTGAATTCTCGAAGTTGGAACTGCTTTCTCTCCCTAACTTTTGTTTGGATCCTCTGTTTCTCCCTCTGTATTTTGAGGGGTTGTTAACTCCAAACAAACCCCTATATATTATATTTTTGTATTACTATTTATTGTGTATTGTTGATTAATAAATATTTTTTTGTAAACATTGTTGAAGTTTATTTGCATAATTATTCGTTGTTCGTATTAATATTTGTTGTTATAGGTAGTTTATTGAACAATTGATTTATTTAGTAGTACTTTATCTTGATATATATAATAGTACACTATATTGTATTTGATGTTTTGGGTAAATATTGTTCAACTTGTTTGTTTGTATTAATATTTCTTGTTTATTTTATGTTTCTATTAATATTTATTGTTTATTTTGTGTTTGTATTAATAATTGTTGTTTTTTGTTGTTTATTGAGTAATTGACTTTTTTAGTAGTACACTATTTTGATCTATTATGTAAAAGTCACATTTTATGAACCTTAAATTAGTTAGATCTATGCAATTTTTTTTTATTCCTTGTATTTATTTTTGTAACATGAATTTTGGTATTCATTTAACGCAGTAGCGTTGACGATGGTTACTGAGGGAGTGTAACCAGTATTTCGATATGGGGGGTCATTTGAGATGAATCCTGAGGACGAATGTGTTGTTTATAAAAGTTGGAAATTGAAAGTTACAAATTATAATGGAAATAGTTCCTTGGAGGAACTAAAAGTCATTTTGGAAATTTAACATCGTGTGATCCAAACAAATTGATTATTATGTACATCGACACAAGTATATCTAGTGGCCTTGAATTGATTGATGTAAGTGATGATATAGATGTATATTTTATGTTGGGAAGGGAGTCTTCGAGTATTGCTGTATATATTGCCTCTACAATGGAGCCGTAACGGATATCTATGGAATTCCGAATGACATAACCTGTTGGTGATGGCCTATCTCTAAGGAATAAGTACATCTACAATTTACTTTTTCATCTCTAATTTGCTTTATTTAAATCTTTTATGGGAGTAAATTATTGCTTCATCTTACACTTTATCTTTTGTTAACAGTCAACGTAACGCTCTTTTACCTGATCAACATGAAAACATTCAAGTGGTGCCCGAGCCTGAGCTTGTACCAGAGCATGATATGGAGGATATTGAACCATTTGAGAGCCCATATAAAGGTGTTGGTAACGAGGTTCAATTGACAATTGGACAATTGTTTGAAAATGTCAATTAATGGTGGCAGTATCTGGTTGATTTTGCTATCCACAATTATTTTGTTCTGAAGTTTGACAAAAGCGAAGGGGGGGCGGGTGTGGGCAAGTTGTAAGTCAGAGGAATGCACATGGCAAGTGCGATGCTTACAAGTTGGAAGTACGGCATACTTCAAAATGAAGTCCATGGTTAAGGAGAACACATGTACTGGTCCAATGGGGAGGGTCCATCAGCCACTAGCTCATAATGATTGGGTGGCAAAAAAAAACTAAAGCCCGCATTATTGACCAACCAAAAATTAAAGCCAAAGGCATTATAAAGGATGTCCAATGTGATCACAGTGTCAGGCTTTCCTACATGCAAGCTTGGTGGGGAAAAGAGGTTGCTAGAGAGATGATAGATGGATCACATGAACAACAATACCATGACCTCTCCTTATATATGGATAAGCTCCGAAGAACCAACCTTAGAACCGAAGTTTGCATCTATACAGATGAAGGTAGGTTCAAATGATTGTTTATTGCTTTTCATCCATGCATCATGGGTTATGTTAATGGATGTAGGCCACTATTGGGTATTGATGGGACATTCTTAAAAGGAAAATATCGAGGCATATTATTATGCATCATTGCCATAGATTCAAATAATGGACTCTTCCCAATGGCATTTGCAGTGGTCGAGATAGAACTATCAGAGTTGGTATTGGTTCTTAAGTATACTGAGTGAGCTATTGAATGAGTTTTCTAATTTGCATGCCTTAACAATTTTATCAGATCGACAGAAAAGCCTACCATAAACACTGGAAAAATGTTTTTCCACATTTTTTCTTGCATTCTGCATGTAACATATAGGAGAGAACTTCAAGGGCGTTATGAAG
Organism: Amborella trichopoda; assembly: GCF_000471905.2. The sequence continues at coordinate 1,434,205 of NW_006494876.1, forward strand.
CAAGCAGCAAATACTGAAGTATTGTTGATGTTGTTTTGGAAGGCTGCCCGTAAAGCAACCATTAGTGGGTTTAAAAAAATAATGTTTGATATACAGTGTGCCGACCCAGAAACATATGAGTGGATTACGAATATCCCTCCTAAATCTTGGGCAGATGCCTATTTTCCAAGGGCAAGATACAATCATCTTACCTCTAACATAGCTGAGTCATTCAATGCTTGGATTTTATCTACTCGAGAGAAGTCGATCATTACAATGTGTGAAGAATTAAAGGTACAGTTGATGACCATGTTTGAAGAGAAGAGGAAGTTAGGTAATAGTTGGAGTGACATCCTAGTACAGAAAATTACTCGACTTGCGAAAGATGAAAGCAAGATTTTTACACACAGTTATATCCGTCATGGATACGCAGTTTGAGATCCACTATCTTGGGAAGAAGTACGATGTCTATTTAACTCATTGGACATGCAGTTGTAGAAAATGGCAACTATGTGGCATTCTATGTAGTCTTGGCATATGCACTTGGATCCCACTGCGTACTGCCTTCGGTATTTCACAGAGTAATACTTTGAAAGGGCCTTTCAAATTCCCTTTGGACCTGTCCTGGATGATATCGAGTTGACTGGTATGTTCAATCGGACTGTGTTGCCACCAAGGCCGACCCGCTTTCTCGGTAGGCCGAAAAAGCAATGAAAAATATCAGAGACTGAACAGCCCACCACCAGACCTTTGAGGTGCAAGCGATGCGGTGCAGTGGGTCATAATAGGAGGACTTGCATAGAACCGATAGGCCATTAGGGAGTGAATCATAATTTCATAGTGTTGTATGTATAAAATTATCATTTTGATGAATTAATGAAGATCTTGAACTCGGTGTTGTCAATCTTTTTTTTGTACTTGGTGTTATGTACTCATCATTACATGCATTATACTTTTGTGCTAATTGTAGTTGACATGCCTTTCCAAGTACTAAGGTCAATGGTCTCATTCTACGTAATAGAAAATGTAATAAACTCCAAAAAATACATAATTTTCTAACCCATTTATAATGGTGTTAAAAAACTATAACATTTTTATTTTCGGTTGTTCAACAACAAAAAATAAGACATTTTCGATTGTTCGACAACCAAAAATGTCTTGTTTTCAGTTCTTGAACAATCGAAAATAGGATAGGAGGTTAAACATTTCAATCCTTATTTTCGGTTGTTCAAGAACCGAAAATAAGACATTTTCAGATGTTGAACAACCGAAAATCAGACATTTTCAGATGTTGAACAAACGAAAATGTCATATTTTCACCAAAATTAGGACTTCGTTTTCCAAAAGCTTACTGGAATGCGCACTCCTAATTTCGATTTTTCAACAACAGAAAATGACAATTCAAATTTTTAACCTCATATCTAATTTTGGTTGTTCAACATCCGAAAATGTCTTATTTTTAGTTCTTGAATACCCGAAAATGACAATTCAAAATTTTAACCTAATGTCTATTTTCAGTTGTTCAAAAACTGGAAAGAAGACATTTTCAAATGTTGAACAACCAAAAATGTCCTATTTTTTGTTGTTCAACATCCGAAAATGTCTTATTTTTTGTTCTTGAACAACTGAAAATGACATTTCAAATTTTTATCCTCATGTCTATTTTCAGTTGTTGAACAACCGAAAAAAAGATATTTTCAGATGTTTAACAATCGAAAATATCTTAATTTTGGTTGTTCAACATCTATAAATGTTAAATTTTCGGTTATTCAACAATTGAAAATACTACTACGTATTCCAGCAAGCTTCTGGAATATGCTGTGGTATTTTCAGTTGTTGAACAACCGAAAATCTAACATTAATACCACTGCATTCCAGAAGCTTGCTAGAATATGCAGTGGCATTTTCTTCACCACTTGTTATTGTGATTGATTTTCTCATTGGATTCAGTTCTTACATGGGACTCATAGATGATTTATCAGGTTTTTGAAACAAAGAGATAGTGCAGTTATTAGAGCCAAGATGAAACAAAATGATGAAATTATTCACACATATGCCTGCCTATGGAGCTACGTTCATGTGTACCTATTGAAGGGAGTTCATTTAAAGGGAGTTTCATGTAAAATTATTCCGGTTTCTTAGAAATTACTTGGGCATTAGTTTTCCTCACTGCACATTTAAAGGGAGTTCATTTAACCTCACTTCCATTTTCACTTCCATTCTCATCCATTACCAATTCATTTATCTTCATATTAATCGCTACAAGAATTGAAATGATAGTTTGTTATGATCATCTAAGCTAATACATTAACCTTTCAAAATTACTTCATCATCATAATCATCTAATCCTAATTACAGAAATTAAAAAAATTAAAATGTATGTACACAAACTCAAAACATTCAAATATTGCCAAAAAGACCATTAAATTGCCCGGGAGTTTATTACAATATGATAACATTACAACGGTCAAAAAAGACCATTACATTGGTAAAAAGATAATTACATGGCCACCTTCTCTTGGGCTGATACTACTTCTTTTGTGTAGTACACCTTTTGGACTCCTCAACCGCAAGTTGTGTGGATGGAACCAGGTCTTCGGCAGCCCAACGACTTTCACCGACTACATCTTGTCTGAGCTCGTCATGTGCAGCTTCGCCATTAACTTCACATTGTAAATTTTCCATCTGGGTTTCTATATCATCCATGTCCACAAGCACAAACTTAGACACCATTTCAAAACCGTTGTTAACGTGATTATAAACTTCAGGATACTACTTATGTTTAAGTGTAAGTGCATCTGCTAACATGACTGTACTAGCCTGAACTACACTAACTTGCAAAAACAAGATAGGTAATAATAATATTTAAATTATTTCATGAAACTAATAGGTAAGTACAAAATTTAAAAAATTGTAGGACATATAAACATATCAACTGGTCCTCATAACCTCAAGGTCTCATTATATATTGTGGTTCATGTGCAGGAACCACCTCTTCTTCTTCCTGGTTAGCAGGTTGCAATATGTCTTTTGGTGGGTTCATGACATTATGGATTATAGGATAGGACACTCGGTTGTACCAGACCTTGTACTCCTCTGGGGGCAACCCATTGGCAGTATCCACTTCAATGCCTGACATCATGTGCTTATATCGAGTAACCAATGATGGATTTTGTCAGAATTTACATTTCTCCAATCTCGCTCCCCACCTTGTCTACTAGACCTCTTACCAACATATATGGGATTTCTTTGAATGCCCTGTTTAGTTCCAAACTGTCGGCACACGATCTGGCATATATGGCTCGACAATATCGTCAAATATCAAGGTCGTTAAGCACATTGTGGTTTCGAATGCCTGCCGCCATTCATTTGAAATGGCCTCATCAGGCTTGAAATAGGGATTTCATATTACCTGTTATATGATATGAAATCAAACATATGACAATCAATCAATAAACAACTACAAATACTTAAAATCAATTACAATTAATCGATAATAAATCTTGTAATATCAAAATACACACTATCCTCATTAAGTTGGAGGTTATCGAATTCTTGTCCAATGGGAGGCATCAGCTTATGTGGATTGTTATAATAATTCTTTTGTGGCTCCCATCTTTTTGCCCAAGGCATAGTTGGAGAGATACTATGCAGCATGGGCCTCATATGCATAATATGCTCAAAGACCAGCACTACATTATAACAACATATGATAAATAATTTTTTTTTTTTAGAAGGTAGTCTAAACTATTGGCTTATGTCATATACAAAAAATAGAATTTACTTGCATAAGAGTGGTTGAACCACTAAAATATCTTCGCTTGAAAGTATAAATGTTTCCAAGGGAACGATAAAGATATGCAATGGCTGCAGGACTCCAAACATATCTACCGGTTTCCTCAATTTCGTCAAAGGATTGTAAGTACCTCATTGGCACTATTGCAACCGATGAATCTGCGAAAATGGTGACGCTGATGTGGTAGAGTAGGTAGGCTCGAGTATATTTAACAACTTGCACAGGGGTTGCATCAGGTGGAAATGTGTGAAAGTTTTCCTTCAATCATGAGTGTTTGATGACTGTTAAGTTGCCTTTAGTGGGGACTTGTAGACACCTTATTTTAAATCTAACAAATTCTATGGTTTTCTGAACTCTTAGGACCATATTATCCTACTAGGCCCAATTTAATTACCCTAAAACTACCCAAATCCTATCCCAATTTTAAGTAGAGCCTACGATCTTTCCAACGGCCAAAAAATCGTTTGAATTGGACCTACGGATAAAACGATATAATAAATAACAATTTAGTCCCTATAAGACCCAACTGTCAGGCCTACGGCCGGGCTGTAATAAGCCCGATAGGCCTAGACGTGGGCTGATGATGCAGTCAACACATCTGATGATGCAGTAATCTCTTTTGTTTTAATTAGATAAGGCTAAAACTTCAAGATAAATCCAAAAAGTTTTGAAAAAAACTCCAAAAAATTTAGGAAACATCACCAATTGAATCTTATAAATACATCATCTCCCTAACCCAAAAGGAGGGAGAAAAAGAAACAAAAAAAACCTTAGAAATTTCCAAAATTAGGAAAATTATCCAAAAATACCAAAAATATGAAAAACCCTTAAAAAATTCTTAAAAATTTAAGAAAAATCCCCAAAAATCCTAAATAATTAGAGAAAATCTCATAATTCATATTTAACCTTTGGAGATTACAAAACCCTTAGAAAACTAAAGAAATTCTCCTCCAGACCCCGAAAAAGACTGACAACTTTAGAAAAATCTCTAGATTGAAAACGCTATAGAAAATAGAACCCTAGCCTCCTGAAGTCCTAACCTCCAAGACTGAGAAAACCTAGAGTTAGGGCACGAAAACCCTAGATCAAAACTAGAACTAGGGCACAACAACCCTAGATCTAACCTGTTACACCAGAGATCTGCTAGTCAATATCCAAATCAAAGAGGCAAAGATGACCGATTTTGATTCAGGTGAGCCCTCGAAGGCTCGAGAATCTCAGGCCATCCGGCCCGATTTGGTATTATTTCTTCCTCTCTCTTTCTTCTTCTTTTTACTGTTTTGCTTCTTTTATTTATTTTTATCTGTTAACATGTCTTAAAAATCGTGTTTTAATGCTCTGAATCATGCTGGCTCTACCACAGATATGAGAGTAGATCTGCTCGTTTTCAGGCAAATCTAGCCTTAGATCTGAATTCGATCTGTCCCACTTTCTCTACCACTTTATTTACATCTTTTTAATTAGTTTAAGGTGTTAAAATCCGAGAGATATTCATTGGAAGATCTGTCAGATTTTCATCGTAAGCAGTTTGACACCCACCATGGGGCAGTTTCGAGATTGATCCAAGCTTCAAATACAATTTTTATTCACTGTTTTCAGTCACGAAATGTCCCAAAAGTCGGCTATGACCAGAATCTAGGGTTTCGGTGCTCCAAAACCCTGCTTTTTTTGAGCAACACTCCCAGTGTCGCCCAAATTCAAAGGTCTTAGAAACCTTTGGAACTTTGTGGATCTATTCTAAGGACTCGTTTGTGACTACAAAAAAAAAAAATTCAGATCAAAATAAAATTTTCAAAAATACAAAAAAAATATTTTTCAATTCAATCTAGGCTTCTCTATTTTTCTTTATTTTAATTTATTTCATCATTAATATTTTTCTTTCCTGCTTCTTCCATGTTTAAAGTAGTCCTATTTCATCAAGATTAACAAGATAAAAATATAAAAAAATAAAAAACAAATAATGTTTTGGGCGACACCAGCCGTGTCGCCCACTTTGCAAGGGCGAAACCACTAGTGCCGCCTGGGCGACACCACTCATGTCGCCCAACTACAAGTGTCCTAGAAATATTCTGGGACCCCACAGGACCATTCCAACGACTTTTTGCTCCTTGTTGACCAATGTTTTACCTAAAATAAAATTTTAAAAAGTATAAAAAAAAAATATTTTGTTTCAGATAGATATGTTATGTTTTTGCCCTTTTGATTTTATTTTTGTTTGTTAATTTTGATTGAAATCATATTTTCCCTGCTTTCACCAGGCTTAGTTTAACTGTGTTTCATCAAAATTAAAATGATAAAAAAAAAAAAATACATTAGGGTTACTTACCCCTCCAAACCTAAACTCACTCTTGGTCCGAGCCGAGACTCATGCACCATCTAGTCTAGATCTTAGTCTAGGTTCTAGCATAGGTTTAAGCTTAAGAGTTGTCTCTAGACATAGACTAGGTTTACCCTAGTTTAGGTTCTTAACCAAAATCCATTGAGTCTAGTAAGTCTAAGTTCCAATCTAGTCTTAGCTTAAGTCATAGCTAAGATTTTTGCCTCTAATGTCTGGCTAGGTTTGCCCTAAGTCATCGAGTTTAGATTTTGCCTAAGTCTAGATTTTAGAACCCAGGCAAAAGCAATCACCATGTCAGTCACTCAAGGCGACCATGACGACTGCTCCATGGCCGACTCTAAGCTTAACTTGCCTAAACCTAGGGACCAGTATGTTGTAATCCCTTGGAGTTATCGATAGACCTCATGACAATCCATTATCCAATACCCAAGTCTTTAATTAGAGGCAGAGTCTCAAGCATCCACTCCTAATCCTGAGATCTGTGTAGCCCGAAAACCTTGAATAGTCAGGGGTCTGACCAGGTATCGTCCTACAGGGGATTTTAGGCAACCAAAGTAGAAGTCAAGTGAGGGAAGAATTTCATGTAACATTTAAAGCTATATCCTGTAACTCAAACCAAGATAACTCTGAGGTGCAGCGATCCCAAAACCAAGACCCACCTAGGTCTAGGGGATCTAACCCAATCTCGAGCTACCATAGTACAACTCATGATGTCCTAAACATTGTACGAAGCAGAGGTGTTGACTCAAACCGACCCTTAGGCAAGATAGGCGTACAAGCTGCCCTCAAAAGTCTAGTTGACCTAGGTTACATTGTTCATGCCCTAGCTTATGGGTCGATCCCAAGCCAAGTTAGTGGTATATGTCAGCCCTTAGCACAACTAGTTCTTCAATCTGTCCATCTGGTCCAACAAACTGTGCAATTTCTGCAACCGGTGGTGACACTTATGGGTCATTACGCCCTCAGGCACCAATATATCAGACTGCCTTGGTGACTGCGACTCATCAATCTCAGACCCATGCAGGCCAACATATACCCCAAGTTTCAACTTATCAGTCTACACTTGAGAACCCACCAACTAGTGGGCCTGCTGCCATGCCAAATACTCAACAAGAAGACACCTTCAAAGCAATACAAGATATGCTTGTAAGAATGGGCATGCATGAAATTCTACCCCCAAAGGCCTATGTTCATGAGACCCTTAGAGGCATGGAAGACCTTCCCCTAGGATTTGTCATCCCAGAATTTAGAAACAAGTTCAATGGGAAGAGCAATCCAGATACTCATGTCAACGAGTACCTTCTATCCGTTCGAGCTTTGCGAGACTGGCCTAACTAACTGAAGGCCATCTTTTCACAAACATTGACTGGTGAGGCCTTGAACTGGCATCAGAGAACAATGTCCGCTCGACCACACATCACTCCAAACAAAATGTTCAACCTATTCATCTCTCACTAATGAGGGTCGACACCAAGACCTCTCTCCTTGAGTGAACTCAGTGCAGCAAAACAAAACCTAGGAGAATCCTTCGAGGATTTCATCGGTCGATTCCGCGAGGAGGCAATGCGGGTTATAGAATGTCTACTTACAGACCCAGCCAAGATCTCCATAGTCTTAGAGAATGCTGCTTCCGAGTACAAGACCTTCTTTAGCCAAGGTCTTATCCCCCACTTTTTCGACTCGATGATCAAGCGGGTGGCGTGACATGAAAGGGTCAGAGGGACACCCCTCAGCACCAAGCCCCACAACAAGCCAATAACAGCTCCCCAAAATAACAATAAAAACAAGGGGAATGCTTCTGGCCAGGTTAATGATATCATCGTTAACGGATCGGCCCAAGGTTCAGCTACTCAATGCAAAATCAGAATCAAAACCAAAGGGGTCAGCCTAGAGCCAACGCTCAAAATAATAACTAAAGGCGAGAGGGTAATTTCACCCCTCTCAAAGACCCAATAGAAAAAGTGTTGGAGTTACTCTTGGCTAAGAATATGGTTTATCTCTTGCCACCATTTGAACCACCATTTCAAGTCACGGATAAGAGCAGGTGGTGCAAATGACATCAAAACCATGCTCATGATACTCACAACTGCATATATTTGAAACGGATGATTCAAGGGTTAATCAATAGGGGAGACATCACTGTCGTACCTAGAAATCGACATGTCGAAGAGCCTAATCAAAAGATTAGTATCTTCACAAATCCTGTCCATAAAAATATGGTCACAACAACTGAAAAGCTGAGAGCTCAAGACAACTTGAAAGAGAACATTGTCATTCATATGATTGAGTGTGGAGATGAAGAAGAGGATCCCTGTCAGTTCATATTGGCTTGTGATCATTACTTTCAAGAACCTAAAGAAGATCTTTTGAGCCTCCTAAGAGGAAGCCCTTCATCTCCAAACCTCGATAACCTTCCCAAATGGGACTGATATGATGAAGATGATGCACCAGAGATTAATATGGTCAGGACCAATGAAAAGGCGTCATCTTCCAAACAAGGGGCCAACACCCCAAAGTCTCCCATTACTCTTGCTAAGGCTGACCCTAACGAGCTTTAGACTGGCGAGGTTGACTCCTTAACCCGAAGAGGCCGAGTGTTCAAAGCCATTCAATTGATGGCCGATACTCTCGATGAAAGAATGAGAAATACCTCAAAAACCAAACAACCAGTGGGGGTCGTAGATCATGAGCCGAACAAAGAAATTCAAGGATATGCAACCACCTACAATCAACCAGCTAATCTCGAGAAGATCCAGGCTCAAATCTCCATCTTGGAGCTACTCGCCAATTCACCAGAACATAGAACCTAGATAAAGAAGTTCATTGCCTAGACACACATCCTGAGCAACACACAGCTGGATGAGTTGTACGGAATGATCAACCAGTTGATGGCACCAACACCAATCGTGTTCACAGATGATGACATCCCAGCCAGCTTCAACCGATTTCACGTCCAACCTTTGCACATCACCGTATTCATGCAAGGATATGAGATACAAAGAGTGCTTGTTGATAATGGGGCATCCTTAAACATATACCCTATGAAAACAGTGAGCAAATAGGCAAAATCGCCGATAACTTTGAGCCATGTCAACTAACTATTGTTGCATACGATGGAACCAAAAGACAAGCTGAAGGCATACTGCCTCTCACACTCAAGATCGGCCCTACTGTCCAAGTGATAAAGTTTTATGTTTTGGACATAAACCCTTCTTTCAACATGCTGTTAGGAAGACTGTGGTTGCATGAAAACCTCGTGGTCGCGTCTACACTCCATCAATACCTTAAATTTCCAACTAAAAAAGGTATCGCAAAGGTATGTGCTGAACCCCCTGCTTTTCTCAATCCTAGTATACATAACGGGAAGTTAGCTATAGGAGTCGAGCTCAGAGAAATCCCACTCACTTCCTTCCAGCAAGCCGATTGTGCCACCTTATGTCTAGAGGCCGGCGACCCTGTTCCTCAAATTTTGTAAACTTCTGCATCGATGGTTGATATTATCTAATGTCAACATCGATACGGTTTCAAGTCCCTCGAAGCTTGGCACATGCTTTTCTCCCAAGGCTTCCAACCATGCCAAGGCGTAGGTAGTCAAGGGCAAGTGTAACAGAGATAATTTCTGAATCATTCGAAGCCAAAACTGAAAACGGGGATTGAAGAGGACTCGGTTCTCTAACCTTATTGCAAAGCCGGATGAATCCTTCAAGCTATTCGAACTTTGTATCTAGAGGCATTCAAGGCCTCGATCCTCTCGATGCCCGTCCTTCAAAACGGCTTAAGGTGATCCTTGAATCCTCAACAGGGAATAACTCTTCTTCCACATCTCAGCACACACAAGAACTGGGAATTGAAGATCTTTTTGCTGACTTGGATTTGAAGGTATGCATAATCGGCTCTAACGCAACCAAGCGTGCCCATCCACTGATTCAAACCCAAGAACGGAATTGGTCGATCACTCCCCTATCTTGAGAATCGCTTGAAGCATATCAATGACACCTTCAAGTCCCGGTGTTAAAAAATGGATAGGGTGGCTATCTAACCACCCTACGCGTCTAGTCCCCAACATTTTTCTCGCGAGTCCCATAAGGGACACCTCTTGTGTTATTTCAAAAACCGTTAAAAAATCAAAACATGATAAAACTGATAATAATGAAAAAGAATTTTCAAAACCGATGAAAACTCAAGATAGCCCGATAACGGTGCACAATACTCAAGATGGCGAATTGGATGACCACGACGAAGATCAAGAGAGCCAAGAGTTTGAAGGAATCCCTCAATCTGAGGAACTCACTTCCCATATTGAGCAATTCAAGAAGAGGTTCGATGGTGATTCAACAGCTATCATCGAAGAGATGATCGACATAAACCTATGAACTGAGAAGGACCCAAGGTTAACCAAGATTGGAACCTCCTTATCTCTTGAGGAGTGGGAAAATATAATTTCCTTTCTCAAGGAATATCACAATGTCTTCGCCTGGTGATCCCACATTGGTGCAACATCACCTAATATTCAATGAAGGGGCCAAGCCGGTAAGGTAGAAACTCCACCGTCAGAAGACCCACCTTGAGCTCAAAATTAAAGAAGAAATCAACAAGCTGCTCAAAGCGAAGTTCATTACCGCTGTCGATTACTCAGAATGGTTGGCCAACATAATGGTCGTACCCAAGAAAGACGGGAGGATTCGAGTGTGTGTTGACTACAGAGACCTCAACAAGGCATGCCCAAATGACAATTTTTCATTACCAAACATTGATGCCTTGGTCGACAACACTGCGGGGCACGAGATGTTGTCATTCATGGACGGTTTCTCAGGTTTCAACTAGATCTTCATGGCAGAAGAAGACCAGACCAAGACTTCGTTCATAATGCAATGGAGAACTTATTGCTATAGAGTCATGCTCGAGAACTTACTGCTATAGAGTCATGCCCTTCGGCCTAAAAAATGCAGGGACAACTTATCAACAGGCAATGACTAGCATCTTCCATGACTTAATGCACACCATCATGGAAGACTATGTCGATGGCATTCTGGTCAAGTCGAAGACCATGCCTGATCATCTCACTAACCTGAGAACTATTTTCGAAAAGCTCTAAAAACATCAACTCAAACTCAATCCGCAAAAATGTGCCTTTGGGGTTGAATCCGGCAAATTACTAGGTTTTATAGTAAGCCAAAAAGGCATTGAGGTGGACCCGCCCTTACGAGTCATTACTGAAATGCCCTCTCCCCGGAATATTAGAGAAATTCGTGAGCTGTAAGGTCACATGCAAGCCATAAGGCATTTCATCCACAACTAGCAGACAAATGCGTGCCGTTTAATAGACTACTCAAGAAAGATACCTCATTCATGTGGGATAATGAGTACTAAGAAGCCTTGATCAAATCAAGGAGTACCTCACAAAACCTGTCATCCTGAGTCCCCTGTTCCTATGCATGTCAGTGAGAGACAAGACCATGAGGGCAATATTAAGATAATACGATGATCACAGAAAAGAACAAATGATATACTACATCAGCAAGACTATGGTGGACTATGAGACAAGATATACGGATGTGAAAAAGCATTGCTTGACGCTTGTGTGGGCCATGTAAAAGTTAAGATACTATGTCTTATCTCATTCAGTCAAGCTCATCGTAAAAATGGACCCACTCAATTACCTATTGGAAAGAAGAGTCCTAAACAGACATTTGGCGAAGTGGAGAATGTTATTGAGCGAGTTCGAGATTGAATATGTTACTAAAAAATGGATCAAAGGACAAGCCATTACTGACCACATAGCAGAACAGACAGTGCCAGATAACACTCCCGTCAACACGGATCTCCCTGATGAGAACCTCTTCACAATCGAGGAATCAATTTGGGAGCTATACTTCGATGGTGCAAGGAATGAATACGAGTCAGGTATATGAGTCATACTATGTTCACCGGAGAAGATTTTAATGCCAACAGCCATCAAATTGAATTTTCCATGTACCAATAACGTTGCTGAATATGAAGCGTTGATAGTCGGGCTCGAGAATGCCATGGGAATAAAAATTCAACAAATACGAGTGATTGGTGACTCCTTACTCGTCATAAACCAAGTTAAAGGGATTTGGAAGGTAAAAGAAGAAAAGCTCAAGCCCTATCACAAAAAGGTGGAAAAGATGATCCCATATTTTAAGAAAATCATTTTTCAGCATGTAACTAGGGAAAATAATCGGTTCGCCGACGCCCTTGCGACCCTTGCTTCAATGGTTGATATTCCTCCAGGAATCACCACGTTGTTATTCTATATTAGGAACAAACATGATCCTTTCCCACCAAGGATCGAAGAAGAAATAGAGCAAGAAAATAAGAACGATGAGGAAGTGTCTCTCATGGCTTCAGATGTACAAGTTAAGGCAAAACCATGGTTCCACAATGTTCTGTCCTTTGCTGAAAGATGAGCAATACCCTGAAGGAGCCACCAAAAAGGATAAAGAAGCCCTTCGAAGGTTTTCTATAGGATTCTTAATAAGAGGTGATCTCATGCTCAAAAAGTCCTTCGATGGCATTATTCTACGGTGTCTTGATCAGCCAGAAATTGACCAAGTATTGACAGAGTTACACAATGAAGGAGGTCATTATGGTGCAGCCACCTTAGCTCAAAAAATCAGGCGCCAAGGCTATTACTAGACCACCATGGCTGAAGATTATTGGAAGTTCGTAAAGAGGTGTCCCAAATGTCAGCTTTATAGAGACGTAATCCGTGCACCGTCCGTAGCACTCAACTCAACACCGCCTGTATGACCCTTTGCCATGTGGGGTCTTGATATCATCAGAATGATCTCACCAAAAGCCGGTGAATTTTAACAATATCCAAGATATTAGGAAGCCATGCCTTAAAATCATTGCACTCAAATAGGCCCTAAAGGTATTTTAAATTTAAAGTCAGGTGATTCAAAAGGCACTCGTAAAAAAAATTTGTCACCCCACAAAAAATGTGATTTTCTTAAGGTGATCTGAATAGCACAAATTTTAGTGAGGTCCAGCGGAACACCATATCCATTTTTATACAGGCCCAAATACCTTGAACGGTAAGACATCATGTACGTGCACTATTATTGTGTCCTTATAATTCGGTCCGTAAATATTTCAATATTGCGAAATCTTAGAGAGAGACAGAGAGATCATTAATATTCAATGGGTTGGTATTTCATCTACAGCATGTGCGAAAAGGTGCACAGGAACCTTATAATGGTTCAGATTGAACCACGCCCATCCAAGGGCCAATAATAAATCTTGTTTTTTATTTTAATTTTTTATTAAAAATAATATTTAAAGTTCATTTTTGTAAGTAAGATTGAATTAAATTAACAAAATGTTTGGAATAAAAAATATTGACCAAAATAAATTTAAAGATATTTGAGTAAATCTTATTTAAAATATTTTTTAATCATTTTTATTTACTTACCTTTATAAAAATACACCTACGTATGTTACACAAATAAAAATAAAACATAAAAAATAAACTAAGAGACTACTTTTATGCTGTTGGATATGAGTGATTTTCCATATTTAATACCAACTCGCGGACAATAGGTTGACCTGTACCTTTTATTCTCATATTTTTATTTATTAACCCGTGAGTAGTAAGACCTTGTAACTTCTTTTACTTTCCAAATCTCCATACTTTTTGCACCATGAACATAGCATTTGTTATGAGTTTCACGCATGGTTAGTAAGTTGGAAAATAATAAAATATCGGCCGACTGAAATATCGGTAACAAAATATCGGCCGACTGAAATAAAGAAGATGATCCAAAAAAGATGGTAAAGATTGACCTAAAAGATGAATCTTAAAAAGCCTGATATAAAAAGGATGATAAATATTAATCCAAAAGATGATAAAGATTAATCTAAAAGATCATAAAGATTGAGAGAAAAAAGTTCCTAAATTTATTATGGAGAAAGAAATGATATAAAATCTACAAAGAAAAGATAGAATCTAAAAGAAATCTTTCCAAATCCACATTAATTTTCTTCTTTTTGCAGGAAAATAAATATGAAAAAAAAAAGAAGCTTTTTTCCTAACTCTAAATATGGATATGAAGCTCAAGTCCCCCACGGTGGGTGCAAAACTATTTACGCTCAGATTTGCGCCGATCTCTGGGATGAGATATGCTGAAATCTTAGCAAAACTGGATTATTTTTGAAAAAGTAGAGAAAATGAGGTCGCTTAAATTATGGGCTTAGAAAAATCCCAGATCTATGCAGATTCGTTCTTTTTCTGAGTCCACTGATAGCGCCAGCTCGAAATTCGTATTTTGACCTTAAAAAACACTTCTAAATGTAATTAAGTATAATAATAAAGTAATTTTCAAAAGAAATAAAATAAAGCAGATAATTAAATGAGTAAAAACAAACTAAATTAAGCAAAGAAATCGATACTTACCTCTAGGGACCTGAAACCTAGAGTTTGGCTTTGGATCAAGCCGCTCTTCTGATTTGCACTACCATCTCTCTTTTTTTATGTTTTTGCTTGCTGGAATTGATAGATCTAACTTTAATTGATCTAGATCTATGTTTATAAAGCAGGGAAAAAAATTGAGAATTTTAAGTAGGGACTACTTAGGCTTTTCTTAAGATTAGAGAGAATTTTCTTAGTTTTCCAAATTTTTAGGATCTCCTAAGGTTGATTATGAATTCTGAGATTTTCTGTGATTTTTTTGAAATTCTTGGTATTTGTTTTAGTGTTTTAGGAATTCGTTGGGGTTTTTTCTATTTTTTGGTATTTTTGGGCTATTTTCCTAATTTTGGGAAATTTTAAGAGTTTCCTTGATATCTTTTTTCTGGTTTCCTTTTGGGTTATAGAGGGGAGTATTTATAGGATTCGAGTGATGATTTTTCTTGTTTTTTTTTTTGGAAATTTTGGCTTTATCTAATTAAAGAAAGCATGTTCACTACATCATCGGGCCACATCTGGGCCTTTCGAGTCGCGTCATGGCCTAGCCCGCAACTCGACACTTGGGTCTCATAGGGATTAAATTATCATTTGTATGATTGTTTTATATGTAGATCCGATTCAGGCGATTCTTAGACCGTTGGAAAGCTTTCGGGATATAAGTCAAGTTGGAATAGGTTTTGGATAGTTTTGAGAAAATTATATTGGGTCTAGGTTGCCGATGGTATACTAGAGTTTTTGTGGTCTTTCGGGCTCAGAATCGAGGTTTTTAGGAGTTCCATTAGCCATAATTTTGATAAGGTGTCTACAAATAAGCTGTGAAATACATCTTCCTGGGGGCTTAAATCCCAAATATACAAAAATACAGTTTTTTCAAGTGGCATCAGAGCATAGTTTTCTATATGCTATCTGTTCATGTCTGTGAGGGGTTCCATCTTTCTTGATCGACCACACTATGGCGGTAGATATCGATCTCTATATTGTATTGGTTCGTCAGATCCAATTAATCTTGCTCGCTCTTTCTACAAAAATATTTTTTGGGGAGAAACTTTTGTTGTTTCTCATATTTGAGTCTTCTTATTAACCATTGGTTTTGCACCGTTTTGGTATAGGCCCTAGTAACCATTGCTACACATCCGAACTTTCTCTTAAAAGTCCGTTTGGTATGTCTTCTAGTGGGAAAAAATCATCAAAGTCTTGGTCACCGTCTTACCCTTGCTTGCTAATTGATCTCTCTCACAGTACATTAAAAGTTTATCGATCCATTGTCTCCGTTTTTGTAGATCTTGTTACAAAAAAACAAATTCTCGCATCTAAGTTTTGATATCAGATCCAGGTTCTTGATCACGTCTAAGGGTGCTCATATAATTTGTATATGGCTTTTGAAAAATGAGATGTCTTGGCAATAAAAATTGATGGAAAAATTTTAATCTTTATGATCTGTAAGCCATCTGCCATTGCCCATTGCTTTAGGTAAACCATTGTTGTTGTGCTCTCCTCTGATGCTGGACCCATGGTGAGCCGGATTTGAAACCCGCCTCTAAATCCACCTTTAAAAACGGCCTTTGAAAACGATTGATTTGCACCATTTGTAAAACAGCCACCGAGTCGTGTTTCGACTTTTTGACATGTCTCTCTGTCAAGTTGTGTTTCGACTATCTGATCTATTTTGGAACTTACTGTTCTCAACTTTGAATCTAAGGTTCAACTGTGCTTGTTGATCCGCCACTGATTTCTATCGGCTCTTCCAAGTGCCTCCTGTTTGATGTTCGAATTTCTCGATCCTGGTTCATGATCAAGTTTCCCATTAATCGATCATGTTTAATGATTGAGTTTTCCATTACTCAATCATATTGGATGATGGAGTTTTTTATTACTCCATCTTGTAGGATGATCGAGTTTTTTTTTTTTTTTTTTCCGTTACTCGATCTTATCTGCTTCAGAGGCCTATTGAATTGTTGTTATCTGACACTGTTTTATTCGAGGCGTAAGTTTTTTAGGATCACTAATTTGCAGTTGCTGAAGCTTCTTCTTTTCCTGCTTTTTTTCTAAGGCCTACGTTCAATTGTCCAAACTCAAGTTGCTTTCTCTTGACGTATCTTGAGTTTGAGGGGGAGTGTGAAAATGATAGAAACCTATGCTTATTTTTTGATACAATACTTTCTTCCTTTTATGTGTACCCATATTAAAAAGGTTATGTACCAATTAAGAAGGTTCTTTATTGCATATGCTACTTTTTTTAATAGTATACAGCTTTGTAACCCTATAAAATGGGGTTCTTGTTCACATCTTTGATGGGCTCTAAAATATCTTCTATAGGGGCTTAAGGCTCAAATATACAGAAATACAGTTTTTTACATATCCCATGGAGATTCATCCTAACAATCAACGAAATTTGAGACATATTGAGTGGGATCCAACCTCATAGTGTTACAAGGAGTGCCATTCAATGGTAGATACCCTTAGTAAGGTACCACCTTGATAGCTTTGGAGGTCCACAAATTCTGATGTATGTACATATTCTTTTATTAGATTGTAAAGATAAACGATGAATGAAATAGAAATAAATTATCATTTAAATGAAAAATAAAAATAAAAAATCAAGTTTCATTAGGGAACACTTGATAATTGGAACATCCAGGCCCACAAGCTAGAAGTTCCAGTGTATTGTAGCACTTCTTGTTTTGTTAATAAGAAGTGTTATAAGAAACTAATTTTTAGAAATTCTAGGTTCTCAATAAATGAGAACCATAGCTTCCATCCGCCATTAAAGTTTTCTCCTTCAAGAAGCACACCCCTCATCTTTTTTTTTTCTTTTTTTTCCCTACCGAGTCCTTTCCCCCTCTCTATCTCTCTTTATTTCATTTAATCTATTTCTCTATCTAAATCCTCTCTTTGACCATGTCATTTGTCTCTAACTCCTCTCTCTAACTATCATGTTTCTTAACTCTTTTTGTCATTCTAAATTTGCCCAGTCCCTCTAATGCCTTCTCTCTCAAACTTCTATGTCTCTCTTCTCTGTCTTTTCTAATGCAGCTCACCCAGGCAATAGTCGGGGCAATAATATAATAAGAGAAATTATAGGGATTTTATTTTTTTATTTTAATTGTTATTTTTTTATTTCATTGGAGACAAGTTTAGTCTTCTATTTTTAAGCTAATAATGAGTGACTATGATTGAATAGGATGGATGATCTACATGTTGTAGAAACTTTTTAGATTTATGAGTTATAAAAGTACTTGTTATTGAAGGGTTTGTTATTGAAGGGTTTAAGGAGTTGAATTATTATTTTCTACAAATAAACTCGGCACTACCCCTAAAGCTTCAGGCACTGCTTTACTAATGAAAAAACCAAAAAAAACAAAAAAATGTAAATGAAGTCGGAGGATTGAATCCTCGGATTTAGGGCTAATTTTCGAAAAAAAAAAGAAAATGTGGGTTGACCGAGGTCCCTATCGGTTGACTGCACTTTATTTCTTTATTTTTTTGAGAAAAACAAGGGTCGTCGCTCTACTAGGGTTTTGTTGTGCGCACAGGGCGATATGAGGATTCTAACCTTAGATCGCTTGGGTACTACCCCTAAAGCATGCGCATTACCTTACTGGGAAAAAAAACTAAAAATATAAATAAATTAAAATACAGTTCGAGGATGAAATTTTTTGATTGAGGGTAAATTTTGTAAAAAATAAAAAATGTGGGTTAATCGAATTTCCTTTTAATTTCTGCCGATAATCTGATAATTTTATATTTTAAGAAAGAGTAAGTAATTATTTCAAGTCCGTCTATAATTTACTCTCAATATTTTTTGAGAACGTTTATTTAAATAGAATTTTAAAAATAAAGACCTAAATATAATCGGTTATAGTATAACTGATTTAATGATTTTGTAAGGAATTTCTACCCCTTGATTGATATTTTCCCTCAATAAGTTTGACGCTAGAGAGATAGAGATGAAGATGGAGATGGAGATGTGGATGGGGAAGTCCTACGAACATAGAAACAGAGACCTACATATTTGAAGATACATAATTCAAAACGCATTTTCTTACCACGAGAAAGAGAGGAAAGAGAGAAACCAACGCAGATATTGCAGAGAGAGAGAGAGCGAGAGAAAGCCTACAATCTACCACCTTAGAGAGAGAAAGAGAGTAGCATCTAGAGATAAATAAACCACTTTCTTGGGCATCAAGCTTTATTTGGAATCTTGTGTCACAGAAAGAGAGAGAGAGAGAGAGGAGAAATCTCCTGACACAGAGAGAGTGTGGCACCCACCGGTACCTAATGAGTCATTCTCACCCCCTACAGGGAATATGCCCCTATTGCCTCACCCAACACATTCGTTGCCTCAAAATCTAGCAGAAACAAGTATCTTATTTTTCTTTCTACAAGAAAAGAAGATCAAACAACTCCAAATCCTTCTTTCTCTCTCTTTTTAGTAAACTCCATTGTGGACGCTGCTTGCCTCGCCGGAAATCCATCTCTTCTGTCCACCCCACCCATGGCTCAGGAAAGGACCAATTTTTCGGCAACATTCCTGACCAAACCCAATTTTCAGTTGACAATTTGAGCCAAGATTCAACGGGCTCTGACTACGAGTAGGCTTCTTCACCCGATGGAGTTCTTTTCGTCGACAATTCCATAAGTCCTAGGCTTTATGAAAACCACATAAAGCGTCATCTCAAATCATCATCCGAAAAATACTTTCAGCGATGGATATCTCTATGATGGCTCTAAAATCAGTTTCAACACCGACAATGAAATTTGATACTACAAAAATGGTAAAAGTCTTGCACATTGGTGAACACTTATTTTTAAAGCTAATTGGACGGTCTAGAGAATGTATTAACAATGTACATTATTTTTAGATCTTGAAATCCTAATATTTTTATTTTTTTTTGCAATCACAATGATCAAGTGATGTCAAGGTTTTCCAATTCTTGACTTGTAATTTTCGATGAGTTATGAAATGAGAATATGCTTATTTTGATAGGGCTGCAGCCCGATCAAACCGTTTTCCTTATAACATTGGTCACAAGAATATCAGAATGTGCGACAACAAATTTATTGCTTCTAAACCTTGCGAAATGAAGTAGTGGATTGTTCAAAGGAATGTACTCTCTCTCTCTCCCTCTCTCTCTCTCTC
>NW_006494876.1:1471813-1487562 GCF_000471905.2 Amborella trichopoda
AAGAGGAAGCAGCCTGCCAACATATCCACAATTCGTCGGAGATGTCGGTGATATTGCATCTAATGAGGGAGAGTGGGAAGGGGGTCTAAGGGAAAATGAGAGAGATGATGATTCTAAGGCCACTCAATCCCAACCAAATTATTCACATATCGAGTCCCAACAACAAGAAGGTAGGGATGAGCATGATAGTGCAGGTGAGCATGAAGGATAGACAAGCTTCGAGGATTTTGGATTAGGACCGCAACAAAACACTAACACTCAGGGGTTTGAGTATAGTCATATGCCCACTAATTTAGATGATTCGTTTTTAGATCGAGTCAATGAATTATCATGCGAATTCAATCAATGGCACCAGCGTGACCAAGATGAAGAACGACGTCGTCTGTCATTTTATTTTTAGATCGTATGTTACGAATTGTATGCTTATTGTAGTTCATATATGATGATATACTTAATCCATGATAATTCTAAGTTTATCCTTTCGTGTGATGTAAATTAAATGATAATCAGTAGTTCATGCAGGGAAAAAACATATCAATATTCGCAGATTCATGCAAAAAAATGAAAATTCTTAATGGAGTACCCTCATTTCTTATTGAATTCTTAAAAACCAACATTTATAATGAATTTTAATATTTTTTCGGATTTTTTTAAGGTTTAATCCGACCGATTCGGCCGATTCCCGATCTGAAACACCGATTCGCCGATCCGGATGGGTTTTCGAGATGCCCGATCCGGGTCACTGATCCTCTTTTTAAACCACTGGGTAAGAGTATTATCTCTCTTCCACTAATTTCAACCGGATTAATTAGAAAGTAAAGAAAAAAAAATCTGATTCTAAATTAGCATTAGTAGTCTTAAAACAAAACAAAAACTTAATTTAAAATATTTTAAATTTTGTCATAAGATGGTTTTTTTTTTCTTAAGGTTATAATAGAACTTGAGACCTGGTGCTGCAAAAGCCCTACGGCCCAAGCCTCATTCCTCATAAGATGTTATGATTTAAGACTCCAACTATTTTATCATGACATAAATTAGCTAAAATAAAACAAAACTAAAAAGAAAAATACTTGAAGCATGAGGACGTGTGCATGTTAATTCACGGCCCCTTTAGATGGCGCAAATCACGTCCAAAACTAATATCTCGATTTTCGAGTTCAATTTGTACCTTTCTAGTTACATTGGATAGTGCATGTTGCAGAAACCATGCACTTTTGGTGGGTATGGAACCAAAACTAAGTTTCTCAATGAATATCATGAGTTGGAAAAGATGTTTAAAAAATTGAGTGGGCCAAAGTACACAGACCTAGTCGAGACGAGTTATTTGGCTGAATTCATGTTAGGTCAAAAATAATAATACTAATAATAACAAAAATAAGTAACTCTGCTGAGTCAGAGTCTCTTCGACCAAATACAAGTGAAAATAAATTTCGCCTTCATCTACCCACTTGACAAAAGAATGAGAAGAGCCCTGGTCAAGTTTATTTATAGAGTTTGAATCCTATCAAGTTTATAAGGAAACATATATATATACATGGAAAGGGGGAACATATAGCGGAAAAGGGGAAGATATAGGGAAAAGTTTATATAAGGTTGCTACCTTAAAATGTAGAACTACGGATGCACCTCAAAAATCCATCGGTAAAAGGTCTTTTAATTTGGAAAAGCCCTCTAATTGATCATCTCGACATCGAGATGTATAACTATGAAAAAAAAAAGGATTTTGAGTCCCAAAAATGGTGCATCTTATAATACATTATCTAGACCGTCCATTTTCAAGATTTTGATATGTTTATAAATCTACTTGATTTTAATCACTTTTTGAATTTAAAATTTTATAATTAGATTTGAAAATTGATTTCGAGATAATCTTAAGAATATTTTATATCAAAATTATATGTTATGATAAAATGTGGAGGTGCGCCTTAAATGGATTGTTTAAGGTTGCAACCTTATGGAAACCATTCCTAAAGAGAGTTTTATGTTTACTCTTTGAAAATGAGAATGAATACAATGAGACTATTTACCTTTGATACAAGGTGGTCACAATTAATTACAATCATCTGATGTGAAATTTGAAAGTTTGGTGTGCCATAAAGAGAGAGTTTTATGTTTACTATTTAAAAATCTATATCTTAGAAGTTCAAGTTCTTTAAGGAGTCCCAATTTTAGTTTTCACGACATATACTACGTTCCCCCATGATGTTTTCAATTTGAAATTTTGAGAATAATCACTATATGATTGTTCTCAAAAGAAAAATTAAAAATTTGAGTTTTATAACACTTAGATTTTACAATCTAAAAAATGGATGGTCTCTATTCAATCTCAAGACACTATTTTTTTTCAGGTGCATAGGGGGTAAAATTAGGGTTTTTTTAATTAGGATTAATCTATGGATTAAATAAGTTATCTCACCAAAATTTGGAGTCCTAGAATTAAGTTTAAAAGTGATTTTACCTGAGAGAGTAAATGAACATCCTACTCCTGAGGGAGTAGGATATCTTTTGGATTTCATGTTATTCAGCAAAAAATGGATTTTAAGTTTTTGAATCCGTAGATCTTGTCCTACCAAAATTGGACAGTTCTTATTCAATCATAGGATGTTTATTTTTTTGAAGCTCACTTAGAGTAAATACCTCCAGATCTACCGAAATAGTGGAAGTTAAAAAGTTACAAACAATAATTGGGGGATTCATGGGGGAAAGTTCTATATCATAGCCCACTCACTAAATCTGATCCTAATAAGCAATTCTCAATCAAGAAACTCCAGTTTTAAAAACCCTTGTAGGTTATGAGGCTAAGTGTAGAATATAACCACTCCCCATTGTTCTCAAACTCGGCCGTTCCAACTCGGAACCGGCCGGTCAAACCGGAACTGTCACTGGCTGGTCCGATTTTTTTCAGTTTTGGTTGTCCGGCCAGTATATATATATCCTAAAATTCAAAGAATTTATTTGTAATGTGTGTTTTTAAAAAAAAATTTATCATTTTGGAAAAGAATGGAGAGTGTTTTGGCTATGAATACTTATATTTACATTTTCCCATCTTTTTTTGAAATTTTTTGAAAATACCGCTGGCACAAATCGATTTTTTTCACTACTTTTCAACTTCCTTTGTATGTGCTTTGTTTAACACTTTTTTTACTAGTCTGGACCTACCCGGTTAGGGCAGTTGAACAGGCTAGTTCAATGGTTACTTGGACCCCACCTAGCCCTTGGTCGGTTTCGGAGGCCGGTTCGATTTTTGAAATAAGCTAAAATAAATTTTGTGTTAGGCCCATAACCTTCTTTTATCTGAACATTTATGGGATCTATGCATCATTGGTCCAATCAAAACACAATAATTGTATAGTGGAAATGGGTCATTGAAATCAATTAATATATTTGTAGATGCTTCTAATAAACCTCAAGGAAACAATCATTATATGTTGATGAAATTAAATGCGACATTATATTCTATTCAGTAACCCAAACAGTTGAAATCACATTAGTTCAACCACATATCCATTGAAATTGCCTTATTTCATACCTAAAACATACCATTGTGTGTGTATTGAATTTGATAGTCGAACTAAAAATTTCACTCGTTGATTCTCCGGGGATCCTTTCATTTTTTTGTTTTTTTTTATTAAAGATAAAATCTTCTATAAGATCTTGTTCTTCATCTATGCACGCATTAAAAATTGATGACGAATCCTAATCTACAACATGATGATTTTGGAAAAGACCTGCGTTAAAATCAAGAACGTCCACTTTCAAATTGAAAACCCTAGATTCTCTTATGTCTAGGTCGCTTATTACTTTTCTCTTCACTTGACTCCTCACATGGAACACAATAGTTAAATGGGTTGTACTTCACATTTTTTTGGGTAGAACGATCACCATTTTACCCACAAGTGATGTTCACAAGTTGTCATGCAAGCAGCTTAACTTACCTCTTGAGAACTTCAATTTCTTCATCTCTGGCATCACAAGGTAGATATATGAGAGTTCCCGTTCCTCGACCCCTTCCCACTGCCATGGGTTCATCGAAATACAAACTCTAGCTAGAGAATCAAGAAATCCTAGATGAAATTAGCAAGAACTAGGCAGAATTGGGCAAACCTTGGACGCAAATCAACAAACTTTAGGTTGAAACCAGCAATCACTTGCCCAAAATCAACATACCTTATATTTGATTTCAAATTCATACCCTTGTATGAATCCTTGGCTCTGATACCTATTGATGCAGAAAAAAGAAAAAACATCTAATAATCTATTGATTGGAAATAAAATAGGAAACCTACAAGTCAAGCTTCAATAGTTATTCACTGGTTAAAACAATAAATGATCTCAAAACCCAGCTCTCTAATCTAATTTATCAAGATCCCTATGTGTAATAAAAGATCTTTTATAGGACCTAAGAAATCCGGACTCTAATATAGTACTAATTAAAATAAAATTTGTAATAACAATTTTACCTCTTGATGAAACAAACTATTCCATAAATATTCTAACTACTTTCCTAACGACTCTTAAAATCTTAAAAAATATAAAAAACCCTATAATGCCCAAACAGAATTAAAAGCTATAAAAATAAACCCTAAAATTAGAAAAATACATCTTTAAATTTTAATAAGAAAATTTAAAAAATACAAGGCATAATGTTCTGCATCAATTTTCTTCCTAAATGAATCTTTCCACTTATTTCCCTGATGTTCTCTAACGCAATATAATAAACTCTAGCTCAGGGGAGGGCGCTTAGTTTGCACTTCATTCAAATATCCATAATAACTGCGCTTGGGTAACAAAAATCACTCATTTATACTGGGTTTTTCTCGAAGTTGTTTTGAGGGAAATTAACATGAACTTTTTTTGTTTTTAGAGATATTTAAAAAAAAAAAAATCTTCTAAGATGTTTATTTTTTTCAAAATGGCCTTGAGTTTGGAACTTTGAGAACCAAACTAATATTGTAGTCTAGCAGTTACAAAAAAATTATTCGGTACTAGGACTCCCAAACATTGTCTTGGCTTAATATATTGTTCAGTACTCCAATACCCAAAAAAACAAATCTTCCTTTTTTCAACATAAACCATTTTAGTACTATCATTTTAAAATATATTCAAGTCTTTTTACTTATAGAATCAAGTTTGGTAGTCATGATACCGAATTTGTTTTCGTTAAAAAAAAAAAAAATGGTCGTCAATTGACATTACCGAACTCGATTCTGCAAGAAAAAATACGAGTTTCTTGAAAAAAAAAAAAATTGGATTTATTTGGTAATGAGTACTGAAGAAGAGCACTAGTTTTGCAATAGTGAGGCTACAAAATTGGTTAGAGACTCTCATTACCAATCTTAAAGGCACTTTAGGAAGAAAAAAAAAAGGAGTTAGGAAATAAGGAACAACTTCATAAAATTTTTTCAAAAATATATGGGTTTACTGCTATTTTTGGGGTGCTTTTTGTTTTGGATGCATTGGCTTGGTTTGTTAAAAGGTTTCTTGCAAGCTGGGTATCTCACCAACGTACCAATCTCCGGGCACTCCTGCAAATAAAGGGGCAATGAGATTGTGGACTAGGAAACAAAGAAAAAAAAAGGAGTTAGGAAATAAGGAACAACTTCATAAAAGTTTTTAAAAAATATATGGGTTTACTGCTATTTTTGGGGTGCTTTTGTTTTGGATGCATTGGCTTGGTTTGTTAAAAGGTTTCTTGCAAGCGGGTATCTCACCAACGTACCAATCTCCGGGCATTCGTGCAAATAAAGGGGCAATGAGATTGTGGACTAGGAAACAACTTATCTTTGTCACGAGGATGTAACAATTACTCGTAGCCATTAGATGTTAAAATTAAATAGCATGGGATGTATCATGAATTTCTATAATGTTTATTTTTTTGAGTCTAGTTATTGACACTCTTATAACCACACAATTTAAAATCTGACAAAAAGAGTGCTTGTGACCTTCTCGTATAACAAATAAATAATCTATTTATATATTTTTCCATTTATTATGTCATTATAATTCAGTCCATGAATTTTTCAATATTTCAAAATCTTAGAGCGTGAGGGATAATTAATATTCTATGGGTTGGTATTGTGGACGCTTAAAAGGTGCATTAGACCATTTTAATGGTCCAAATTGAATCATGCTCATTCAAGGGCCAATAAGGAATCTTGTTTTTATTTTTATTTTTTTATTTAAAAATATTTTCAATCCGAAGTTTTGGTTATAAGTTCATTTTTATAAATAAGATTGAATAAAATTACTGAAAAATATTCGGAATAAAAAATATTGACCAAAATAAATTTAGAGATATTTGAGTAATCTTATTTAAAATATTTTTTAATCATTTTTATTTACTTACATTTATAAAAATACACCTACGTATATTACTCAAATAAAAATAAAAAATAAAATAAGAGACTACTTTTAAGCCATTCGATATTACCACATGAGATCTCAACCATTGAAAAGGTGTTTTTCCATGTTTAATACCAAATTGCGGACAATAGGTTGATCCGTACTTTCTATTATCATATTTTCCCCAAACATCCTAAGAAATACTTTTTAAATAAAATTAATTTTTAAAATAAAATAATTATATTTTAAGCCAAATTTTCATAAAAGTGGAGTTATGCGATGAGAGCGTGGACTAATCATGCACCGAATGCGATCCTTCCTTGAATGAAGGTCGATCCTTTCCAAATAGGAACACAATCATTCTTAGATGGGGCACGATCTTGTTGTCAATGGGAGCACGATCCCAATGAATATAGGAACACGATCCCATTTGACAAGGAAAGTGTTCCTGTTAAATAGGGATTTTGATCCCGATATATTGGAAACGCGCTTCCCTATTCATACGGGACCTCGATCCGCTACTTTTACCTTCACCGGAAAACGCTTCCCGAGCTCCGGAGCTTTGGGCAGACGTCGCTCAAATGCTCCCACTCCCAGAACTGGAGCCGTTCCCTCTCCTGGTAACTATGCTTTTATAATGTTATTTTTTCTGAGTCTAGCCATTGACACTCTCATAACCACCCAATCCGCTCCCGGAACCGGAGCCATTCCCGCTCCCAGTAACTATACTTTTATAATGTTATCTTTTCTGAGTCTAGTCATTGACACTCTTATAACCACCCAATTTAAAATATGACGAAAATAGTGTGTGTGACTTTCTCGTACCAAAAATAAATAGTCTATTATATATTTTCCTTTATTATGTTGTTATAATTCTGTCCATGAATTTTTCAATATTTCAAAATCTTAAAGAGAGAGAGAAGGATCATTAATATTTAATGGGTTGGTAATGTGGACGCTTAAATGGTGCTTGGGAACATTTTAATGGTCCACATGCTCATCCAAGGGCCAATAAGGAATCTTGTTTTTATTTAAAAATAATATCAATCTGAAATTTTGGTTATAAGTTCATTTTTATAAGTAAGATTGAATAAAATTAATGAAAAAATATTCTGAGTAAAAAATATTGACCAAAATAAATTTAGAGGTATTTGTATAATCTTATTTAAAATATTTTTTTATCATTTTTATTTACTTACATTTATAAAAATACACCTACGTTTATTACTCAAATAAAAATAAAAAATAAAATAATAGATTACTTTTCAGCCGTTGGAGATGACCACATGAGATCTCAACCATTGAAAAGGTGCTTTTCCATGTTAATACCAACCTGCGGATAATAAGTTGATCAGTTCTTTCTATTGCCATATTTATCTTTATTAACCCGTGAGTAGTAAGACCCTGTAACTTCTTTTACCATCCAACTCTGCATAGTTTTTGCACCATGAACATAGCATTTGTTCTATGTTTCATGTGATAAAGTTTCTCTTTCCCGTTTTTTTGTCTTGTTCATGATTTCCAAATGGAAACCTTTAGAGATATTACATTACAGGAGTTCTCTTTTGGAGCATCTATAAGTATCTCATGAAACGCTGAAGAAAAATCAGGAGCACTTGCATTGTGGCAATGGCAATTGAAGCCTTGGCCATGGCTGGTGTGGATTGTGCTTCTTATAAGCTTGATCGCAGTAAAGAAATGACTAAATCGCAACAATTGTGTCCAGAATCGATAGTTGATGGTTAGTCAAAGCGTGATATTCTCCGCATTGATATGACACTCTCTGGTGATGAGAAGGAAATGAAGGCACAGTTGGTAGCTTGGGCAAAGGCTGTTGCTTCATATGCTTATTCTTCCTCATTGGGGTAATGCTCAGACAACGCGATCCTATCCAAACCAATTAAGAAAGAGCAAGAGAGAGATGGAAAACAGGGGTGATGAATTGTGGGTAGAAATTCAGCAGCACAACATATAGGCAAAGACTTGAGAACTTGATTCAAGCAAGAAGATCAATAGCAAGAAAGATAAAATTTTCTTTTCTTTTTCCTTCTCTTTTCTGGCTGAGCCAACCATTGTACCAATCTAAAAGAGTATGTACATTTGACAAGTTTCAGACTGTGATGTACAGTTTAGTTTTGTGATTAAGAAGAAGAAATCATGTTGTGTCAAGGACACTATACTCTAATTTAAGAGATTTTTTGCTATGCTACTAACTTACATTTCATTTACATCTCGATTTTCACTGAGCATTCTTCACTGCCAACTAGGCCATAGTATCATCAAAGAATTGTTTGACCCAATTCTACTTATTCTGTCTTTGAAGTTGTCAATTGTTTATGTAGCATGTTGAACCATGGCATTCATTTGCAGCACTCTAAGTTGCTATTGTTTGCTGAAATTCAATCTTGCTTTGATGTAGTAATGCTCTTAAACACTGTAATATGTTATGCTAGCTATAGCCATCTGTACATTTCAGTAACAGATGGACCGGGTTTTCACCGATCACGTAGATTGTTATTCCAGTTCTACAGTTAAGAGTAGCAAATTGTTCTTCGTCCTCAACGTTGGTGTATGTATCATCTTGTGTTGAGTCCTATTGCTTCGTGGTGTTCCTTTTCTGCTTGTTCTTTCCCTTTGTGAGCCCTTTTACCATGTCCCTTGTTTGAGGTTTCTTATTCCTTTGGCATCAGTTTAGGGCATTTAGTGATATACCATGGGAACACTGTTGAGGCGATTTTTTAAATTTTATTGTCTGCAATAATCCTTCCCCTTGCAGTGTATTCACCAAAAGTTGAGCAGATATTCTTGCAGAGTCTGCTCTTTTGCAACCTCTCATTGCATTTGCTGCAACCAAGCAAGAGAGATGATCTCGGTTCCAAAAGTGAAATTGAAGATTGGGGAACCTTACCCATGCTGGTAATGGGCTACTAATTAATAGTTGTAATCAGGAGGGCTTCTCGATGGTTGAATGCCATGACAGACATGCATTTGCCCCCTTATAAACCCATTTATTTCTAAGACTAATTAAGGTGTTCATGTTATCTATAAATTCGGAAATTTGTTTTTTTTTTAAAATAAGTTTGAATCCTTGAAAGTCCAGTTCCAGTGAATGCCAAACAAAGCCTACTTTCCTGAGAATAACATACTCATTTTCTCCCTTTCTGTACATGTTATCTCTTTCCCTTTTCTGATTTTCATTGTCTAGATGAAGTCTAGAAATAAGCATACTTTAAGGGCATGATTGGTTCGCGTGAAAATATTTTTTCGAAGTTATTTTAATGTGAAAAAATTCTTTCATATGTTAAGTGTGAGAATATTTTCATACCAATTTGTCTCAATTCATCTTTTTACACCAATGGGCAACTCCATCAATTCATCTTTTTTCGTGTGAATATGGTTTCCAAAAATTTCACGCAAACCATACATGTTGTAAGATATAGTACATCTCTACTTCGAAATTGGCTTAGGCTATAGTATAAGCCCATTGGCTTATCTAATGTTTTTCCTAATCATTAAGGCTCAGGCCAAAAATACCAAATTATAGGGTAAGAACTACTTTCGGCCGAACCTTATTAAAAGCTATAATGATTTTCACCTCATTGTACAAAAGGCAAATGGTTTCTTTGTAGACATTCCTTATTGAAAAATACCAAACTTTAATAGAACAAATTTAATTAATATTTATTGCGTGTGGTTTGTGTAAGGTTAATCAAATTAAGGTGCACCTCCAAATTTTATCATAAATATAATTTTGGGGTCAAAAGTTTTTAAGATGGCTTAAGAATTTATTTTCATACCTAATTATAAAATTTTAAATTCCAAAAATGTTTCAAATCAAGTAAATATATAAATACTTAAAAATCTTGAAAATAGACAGTCTAGGTAATATGTTGTGAGATAAATTATTTTTCGAACTCGAAATCTTTTTGCTTTTCATATTCATACGTCTCAATGTCGAGATAATCAATTAGAGAGTTTTTCAACATCAAAACAACCTCTTATGATATATATTTTATGTGCACCTTAATTCTAGATTGCAACCTTATATAAACTTTTTTCATCTTTATTTTATTACTATAATTTGAAAATTCCTAATTCATCGAAATAACTTAGTGAATATTTATTTTATTATTGCTTTTAGAATAAAAAATAAGGAATTGATAAAAAGGTTGGGCTTTTCGTGCGTCAGGGTATGCAGCTATTAAAGTGAGTCCACTTCCCAAATTCATCTTAGAGATGGAATTTGAGTAAAAAAAATTTTACCATGATCATCAACAAAAAATAAAAAATAACCAATTCAGCCTTAAAAGTGGTGTGTTTTGTGCTTTTTTTTGTTCTTTCATCAACAACAAAGATCATCTAATTTGACATCCAAATGCATGGCTTGAAGCATAAATGGATTCCCAGGGGTGTATTTTCCGTCCTTGATCTTGAAAATGGATCATCTAATTTATACTATTTTAGAGTTACCTATAAATCTCTTAAAAATCAAGGCAGCCGCATTAAAAAATAAGCACACAATTCAATAAGATTTTATAAATTTATTTTTAATTTTTAGAATAGACCAATATTTCATTGTACATGAGTAATTCACAAAATTAGGCACCATCTATGAAATTTTGGATTCTCAATTTTCCTTAAGAAAAAAGGAAAGAAATCAAATAATTCACATAAAAAATCCCGGACATAACTATAATTTATAGCAATAACCTTGAGTTTTGTGGGTTCAACCCCAGGAGGCCAACAATAAAAATAAAAATAAATAAAGGACAACAAACATCAGAAATATTCATACAAAATTACCTCAAAAACCTATACCTAGAAAAAAAAAAAAAAAACCTATACCTAGAAAAGAAAAAAAGAAAAAATTTCAAAAAAAAAGAAAAAGAAAAGACAAACCGCAATTTTTTGAAACAAGTTTCTCTTTTATTCTATGTTGATTGAGTCGTCTCTCTTGATCGAGTCATCCCTGAGCTCGGAATCGGCGACGATTGGCAGCTAAAGAACAAATCTCCGTCAGAGGTATTATCACCGTCCGCTTCGACGCCATTACCTTGGTGGGCGCAAGAGGCCCTAGCGCCGTTGGATGCATCTCCTTCCACGTGGCGGGTTGTTGCTTCCTCTCGAAATGATTGGCGATTCTCGGAACCTCTCTTCTCTTGACGCCAAGAACGGCATCAGGCGATGGAGTCCACTCGTAGTCAGGACCATCATCATCATCACTATCCGAGTTGTTCAAATCGATGCCGTTAACTTGATGGGGTGCAAGAGGCCTTAACGCCGTTGGATGCAACTTCTTCCACGTGGCGTGCTCTTGCTACCTCTCCAAATGATCGGCCATTCTTGAAACCTTTCGATAGACGCAAAGCACTCCATCAGGCGATGAACCCCACTCGTAGTCAGAACCTATCGAATCACCGGAATCTTGGCCGGAAAGTTGGGTTTGCTCGGGAATGTTGCCGAAAAATTGGTGCCATGGGTTGGATGGCCGGAAGAGATGGATTTCCGGCGAGGCAGGCAGCGTCCACAATGGAGTTTACTGAAAAGAGAGAGAAAGAAGGAGTTGGAGTTGTTTGATCTTCTTTTCTTGTAGAAAGAAAAAGAAGACACTTGTTTTTGCTGGATTTTGAGGAAACAAATTCGTTGGGTGAGGCAATAGGGGCATATCCCCTGTAGAGGGTGAGAAGGGCTCATTAGGTAGCGGTGGGTGCTACACTCTTCGGCCATCGCCATGCCCATGCTCATGCTCCTCTCTCTCTCTGAGAGGAGACTTCTCTCTTTCTCTCTCTAATTGTGACAAAAGCTTCTAAAGAAAGCTTGATGCCCAAGATAGTTCTTTCTCTAGATAGTGCTCTCTTTCTCTCTCTAATGTGGTAGAATGTAGGCTTTCTCTCTGCAATATATGCGTTGGTTTCTCTCTCTCCTCTCTTTCTTGTGCCAAGAAAATGCGTTGGTTTCTCTCTCTCTTCTCTGTGTCTATCTTCGTAGGACTTTCCCCGTCTCACAAGCTTCAAAATTATATGGGAAAAATATCAATTAAGGGGTGGAAATCTCTTACAAAATCATTAAATCAGCTATAATATTACATATTATATTTGAATGTTTATTTTTTAATTTTTATTTAAATACGGTACGTTCTTAAAAAAAAATATGAAAGGGAAATTGTGGACAGATCTGAAATTACAAGAAAGGTTGGTCAACTTACAATTTTTTTTTGCTTTTACAAAATTGCCTCTCAGTCCAAAGATTCCACCCTCATATGGTATTTTAGTTTATTTATTTTTTTAGTTTTTTTCATTCGTAGGGTAGTGCCCCTTGCCTTAGGGGTAGTGCCCAGGTGATTCAAGGTCAAAATCCTCGAACTACCTTGTGAACACAGGGCAGTTCAAGGTTCCCATCCTCGGATTGTTGTTTTCTTCAAAAAATTAGTAATACCCACGTTTTCTTATTTTTTCGAAAATTAACTTAAGTCCAAAGATTCCATCCTCGATCCACATTTTATTTTATTTTTTTATTTTTTTGTTAGTAGGACAGTGCCTCAAGCTTTAGGGTAGTGCTCGGACGATCCGAGGTTACAATCCGCTTACCGCCCTGCGACCACAACAAAAATCCAATAGAACGGTTTGAGGTTCCCATCCTCGGACGTTGTTTCTCTCAAAAAATAAGAAATAAAGTGCAGTCTGAGGATGGGGAACTTGGACTATCTTGGAACTGAGTTTTGCTAAGTCTAGAGAGCGGTCTGAAGTCCCCATTTTCGGATTGCTACTTTTCTCATAAATAAAGAAATAAAGCGCAGTCTGAGAATGGCGACCAGGATTGCTGTTTTTCTCAAAAAATAAGAAAGAAAGAAAGAGCGGTCCGAGGATGGGAACCTCTGACCTCTTAAGAACTAAGGTCTACTCAGTCTAGAGGAATGTTTGAGGATTTCAACCTCGAATCACCTGGGCACTGCGCTACAAACAAAAAAACTAAAAAAATAAAATGTGGAACAAAGATGTCATTCTTGGACAGAGGAGCAACTTTTAAAAAAAAAAGAATACCGGTTGAACGACCTTCCGTACAATTTTCATCTAAATTGCCCCATTTTATAGGTAAAGTTCTTGGCTCTGTACATACATCACTCAAATACTAATAATTTTTTCAAATTACCAAGATATTTAAAAGCCTTTTTGGGTCCGTACATAAATATTCAAATTCTAATATTTATTCAGATTACCCACATTTGATGTTGGGAGGCCTTTTTGGGTCCGTACATAAATTACTAATACCCACGTTTGATATTGGAAGGCCTGAGCGACTAAAGACAATAATTTTACATTTTACCCCCGCAAGAATCCTCAAAATATTAATAGAAGTACTGCTGCTTGTTTCCTTCAAACCCGTGGGATTACAATAAAGGGCGCATAAGCCATACAGGGAGACGAACCTTTGAAGCTTTTATGAAGTCACCAGTGGTCAAGTATCACTTTGGCTTGGGCCTTTTAAGTTAAAGGGTGAGGTTTGTATAGAGCCTAGGCTCTAAACAATCAAATTAGAGCTTACCTTCAAATAGTGTCAAAAAATGTGGTTTTCATATTAGAATTCTTTGTGATGACCTTAAAATATATTTTCATCTTTATTTATAAAGTTTAAAGCTTGAAAAATAGTGTAGATTGACAGATCTATGAAAATCTTGAAAATGGACTGTCCAAAAAAGCGTTACAAAATACACTATTTCCAAAACTTAAAATCAATTTTTTTCTCATGTCTATGTATTTTGATGTTGAGATGATCAATTTAAAGATATTTGAGCATCAAAACTTCTTCTAGTGAAAGTTTTGAAGTAGGCTCAAATTTGATTGTTTAGAGCCTCGGCTCTATATAAACTTTTCCCTAAGTTAAATGACGTTATTCCAAATTTGAAACAATATATTTTTATTAAAAAACTTGTTGTAGTCTTAGAACATGAAATAGAAAGTAGAATGTGTATTATATGAAGGGTTATGTTAGGGTGCTCACACATTCTCCACTTGGATGGCTAGGATCTATCCAAAAATATCTAAGGGACAAGAACCCCATTTTGTGAACACAAAAATCTAATCTCATTGATTCCGTGAAGCTCTAGTGCAGTGTTTGTTGGTCATATGCTTTACAAATATAACTTTTTGCATAGTGAATCGGGGCAAAAACTAAATAATGATATCTCAATCATAGTGAAATTGTCTTTTGGATAATTCAATACGGACTCCTACCCATTTTTTAAATGGTTTGTAGTGTTTGAAGGTGTCAGTGGGAACGGGATCCACAACGTGCAACTGACGTATGGGGTGTGCCATATCCACAACCTGAATCCCTTTCCCTAGTCTTGGTGAATTTAATCCTATAAATTTGTTAGTTTCTTATTGTATTGATTTTGGATAATACTCTTGGCAAAAAAAAATAAAGAGTAAAATTACTACATTATTAGGGTTCGGATACGAGTGCAATTAAAGTTAAGGTGGAAAATTCACAACCCCTTATCTGTCAGATGTGAAATATGAGAGTTGAGATGTATTGCATATCTACTCGGAGTATGTCAAAGTTTGACAGACTTTTAATAGAGAACAACATACACCACAACCACCCAAGTTCAAATCTGATCCCTTTTTGTTTTTTCTCTTTTTTGTGTTTATTATTATTATTATTATATTTTGGGCTTTAGGGTTTGGGGTGTTATGAATTTTTCATCCATAATTCAACTTACATCCATTTCCATATTATAGAGAGTGGATTGGAGGGTCCATATTCACATACATATACGTGTGTATGTGTTATGTGTGCCTACATACATAAGTGTATATATAAATAATGGAAAAATCTAACAAACACTGGCAGCTATAATGAATAGTAATGTAGGTGGAGTCTCAACCATAAGATCTTCATATCACTATATAAATTTTAATATTTTTTCTAGAGATCTTATCATAATTAAATTTTAGAGGTGTGTACTAAAAAATAGGGCGCACAATTAAAATATATATATATATATATAATATTTTTCAAAATATAAAATGATCGAAATACCCCTAAAAATGATGGGGGTAATTTAGTCATTTTAAATTATTAAAAATACTTTTTTATATTTTTATATGGTGCGAATATACACCCAAAATTTCATCTTAATCAGATTTATATAAAAATAAATAAAAGTAAAATAGTGACATGTATTTTGGACCACTCGATGAATATCTGACGGCTGAGATTCCACCTATATTACTATTCATTATAGCTGCTAGGTGAAAATGAATAGTGATTTATCCTACCCTTATCACCGTCCAAATTCGTCGTGTGGTCACGATTGTTCAGTAGTGTTTTATTTTTCATTGTTTTTCTATAAATCGGAATGACTTAAAATTTGAAGAGCATGTACATCTTACTTATGTGCATCT
>NW_006494876.1:1488474-1504455 GCF_000471905.2 Amborella trichopoda
TACCAGGATAGAAAATATTATTAGGCAACCACAAGAAAAAATTGAAGAAAAGAAAAAGGCAATATTATTTAAACCTCCTCCTCTAATTAATAAAGAAAGATTTCAAATGAAAGAAGAACATTCTTCTGAATTAATGCAACAATTAATTACTAAATTAGCGAATCTAGATATCCAGGATAAAGGTAAAGCTAAAATTCAAGAATCAATAATAAAGATAACAGAACTAGCAGCTATGATGTTACGTGAAATACCAGAAATTCAGAATACCATTGCTAATATCAATGACGCGTTTACATCATCATCTCAAGACGCTAATATCAATAGAATAGTACATCTAAAGCTTGGAATTCAACACAACATAATTATTCAACAATTAAAAAAGAAATTTTAGCCATTGTCCATTGTGTGAATAAATTTCAGAGTGATATTCTTAATACTTCATTTCTTATTAGAATTGATTGTAAATCTGCACGAGATGTTCTACAAAAAGATGTTCAAAATCTCGTCTCTAAACAGATTTTTGCCCGTTGGCAAGCAATTTTATCTTCTTTCAATTTTACCATTGAACATCTGCATGGTTCTTCCAATGTTGAATAATTCTGTTGTGTTGAATTCCAAGCTTTAGATGTATAGCGTACTAATTGTTCCTTATTATCTATTTTTTGTTTGAGAATTCCTCCCAAACCAAGTTTGGAGGCATCACATTCAATAATTTGAAAAGCATTAGGGTCGGACCAATTTATGTAATGGACCAATTTATGTTTAGAACTTTCTTTAGGATATTGTCCATTACATAAATTGGTCCAATTTATGTAATGGACCAATTTATTTTAATTACTTTCCTAATTATGCTATATCATTACATGATCCTAATTTACTTAAAGTACTAACTTTAAATATTAAAACACAAGGATTTGATATGTTACAAGGATATCAAAATATAGCTATCATCTATCGAATATACTATAAAGTAATGACCACTTCATGTCCAAATGTTATACAAATACATACAAAAGGACAAACTACTTTCTTTTAAACAAATACTGAAAGATCAAACGTTATTATCCCTAAAACAATACAATGGTCACAAATACAACTCCCACAAAAATGGAAAATTCAGACTTCAAATCCAGCAATTAAAACCCCTCAAAATAATATTCCAAATCAAATAATTGAAAATATAGATGGAGAAGTAGAAATATTATTTAATACAAGATCTCCTTCCTTAAAAATAAAAGACGATAATTATCTTCCCTTATCAAAAAATACATCAAATTTCTTATCATCCAGAAGATCTGTATCTAGTATATCCAGACCTGAAACTGCATCATCTTCAGAACCTGAAATATAAGGATTAGTCAGGACTAAGAATAATGTACACAAACCTATATATCACCCCATAAGTACTAATACTCCAGATCAAGATTTTCAATTATTAACATTACAAAAGGAGAATAAAATAAAGAAAAAATTATATAAAAAATGATTACTTAAATAAAAACAATAAAGATTTTCAAAATTGGTACCTATCTACATTCTCAAAAGAATTAATACAAATAACTCATAAAAGATATAATAAATTCTTGAAAAAGGAAATGACAACCTTAGGATTTTTTGAATGGATTAAAACCACAGTACTCTTAAAATGAGTAAAAATACCTGAATTCTATAAACTCCATACTCTTGAAAATCAATATCAAACATATACTACTGATCAACAGAAACATATTCGAAGTATCCATCCTCCTGAAGAAAGTATAAAAATCTTAGAAAAAGATAAGCACGAAAATTAGAAACTATAGCTTCTCCACATAAAACACTTCCTGGAGAACACTATCATAAAATAGAACTATTACCTCATATATTAGAACAAAATAATTATACAAATTTATATCTACAAACCATAGGAAAACAGACCACCAAGATAGAAAACATTATCAGACAACCACAAGAAAAAATTTAAGAAAAGAAAAAGGCAATATTATTTAAACCTCATCCTCTAATTAATAAAGAAAGATTTCAAATGAAAGAAGAACATTCTTCTGAATTAATGCAACAATTAATTACTAAATTAGCGAATCTAGATATCCAGGATAAAGGTAAAGCTAAAATTCAAGAATCAATAATAAAGATAACAAAACTAGCAGCTATGATGTTACATGAAATACCAGAAATTCAAAATACCATTGCTAATATCACAGACGCGTTTACATCATCATCTCAAGACGCTAATATCAATAGAATAGATTATGGTAAAAAATGGAGACCTGTAACTCAAACTAGAATGTACCATCATAGACCTACTCCAGTTGATATACAATTCGAAGAAGACCTTATATTCCATACTGTATCATATTTTGGACGAACTATTGTTAATCGGAAAATAGACGGAATGTCCGAACTTCAGATTTTAGATACAATGAAACACATGACCAAGTATGCCACTGCATGCAAGGTCTCTGGAGCTCATGACCAAGATGTAGCGAAAGCTATTATCTGTGGTTTTGCAAGTTTGCTCAGAGGATGGTGGGACTTCCACCTTAATGATACATCGAAACAACAAATATTAACAGCCACTAAACAATCATATATTAAAAATGAATTAAATCAAGACATCGTTCAAGTCGAAAGCAGTGCTGTCAATACCCTCATATACACAATAACCCTACATTTTGTTGGAAGTAC
The DNA here is from genome assembly GCF_000471905.2 of Amborella trichopoda. The sequence continues at coordinate 1,491,160 of NW_006494876.1, forward strand.
TGCCCAACTAGAAGATCGATCAGAAGACCTCCTTTCTAATCTTAAATGTCCAACCCTTTCTCACTATACATGGTATAAAGACGTTTTCTTTTCCCGCCTCCTTATCCGTGAAGATGGTAGTGCCGATCATTGGAATGAAAAATTTATTTCTGATCTTCCCTATCTCTTTGCTGACAAAGTCCGCAATCGAATTAAGACCAAAAATGGGGGGATCATACCATATCCACTTTATACTCTCGGCGAGTTATCAGCCGAAATATGTGCAGAAGGGCTAGCTCTTTGTACTGATCTAAAACTTAAAAAACAACTTGATAAACAAAAGATTACAGGTCACAAAGAACTTTGTGACTTTTTCGAATAATTCGGATATAGTCTAAATCTTTCCCAAAATAAACCCCATAAAAGAATTAAATCATAAAAGAGACAAAAATCATACAAAAAAGGATATAAGAAAAATAAATACAAAAAATATGAACAATATCCTAAAGAAATTTCCAAACATAAAAAGCATAAAAGAAAAATACCTAGATGCTATAAATATGGAAAATTAGGACACTCTAAAAATAATTGTAATTTCAAGAAAAAGATTGAATCATTAATAATAGATGAAAATATAAGAAATCAATTATATGAAATTATTCAGCTATATGATAATGATATTAGTACAACTTCTTCTTCCTCTTCTGAAAGTTCTGATGAAGAATGAGATATAGGACTAATAAAAGATGAAGATTTATTAAATGAGACATCTTCAGAAAACGACAAATGTGCTTATCATACTCTTACTAAATAAGACAAATTAATTCTGGAAATTATAGAAAAAATACCTAATACTGAAGATAAAGGAACAATAATCAGTCAATATATTCAAATAGCAAAAGCTAGGAATAAACCAACTCCATTAATTAAACCACCAGAAGAATATAGCTTCTCTGAAATTCTTAAAAAAATTGGTCAGAAGAATACTATTCATAAAGAACCTACTATTGCTGAATTAAAACACGAAGTTAATGAAGTAAAATCTGAACTTAATAATTTGAAAAATAGGATTAAATTATTAGAATTAACAAATGAGTTAGTAGATAATCTTTCCGAAGATGAAGAAATAGAATTTGATGAACTACTAACCAATGATAGAATATTGGATAAACCAGAATCATCAGACAATAAACAAGAAACCCAGTTAAATTTAATCAATAAAATATTAAATAAAAAATGGTATACCTTAGTAAAAGTCATAGTTCAGAATGAATACCTTTTTCAATCCATGGCCTTGATAGATTAAGGTGCCGATTTGAACTGTATAAACGAGGGACTCGTCCCTACAAAATATTTTGATAAAACTACTCAAATTCAAAATACAGCTGATGGAAGCAAATTAAAAATAAACTATAAATTATCAAATACTGCCTTATGTAATAATGGCATCTGTCTAGAATTACCATTTATCATGGTAAAAAGACTTAACCAAGCTGTTATTTTAGGCACTCCTTTTATCAGTATGTTATACCCTATTGTTATAGACCATACTGGATGAGAATCAACAATTGAAGGAATAAAAGTAAAATTTGAGTTTATTGACAAACCAAAAATAAAAGAAATGAATAATATAAAACGAAACATACAAAATAAAGAAAATTTTTTATATCAGCTCAAAAGTGAAATAAAATATAAAATTATTGAAGAACAACTATTACTTCCTGAAATAAATTCACAAATTGAAAACCTAACACAACAATTTGAAAAAGAAATATGTAGTGATTTACCTAATGCGTTTTGGAATTGAAGAAAACATATAGTATTTCTTCCATATGAAGAAGGATTTTCTGAAAATAAAACACCAACAAAAGCTCGTCCAATTCAAATGAATTAAAAAATGGTAGAAATGTGTCATAAAGAAATAACTTCTCTCTTAGAAAAAGGACTAATAAGGCCAAGCTCATCTCCATGGAGTTGTGCTGCCTTTTATGTAGAAAATAATGCCGAAAAGGAACGAGGAGTTCCAAGATTAGTTATTAATTACAAACCACTGAACAAAGTATTAAAGTGGATCAGATATCCAATTCCTAATAGAAAAGATTTATTAGACAGACTTGTAAATGCTTGTATCTTTTCGAAATTTGACCTTAAGTCCGGATACTGGCAAATACAAATAAATGAAAAAGATCGCTATAAAACAACATTTAATGTTCCATTTGGCCAGTATGAATGGAATGTAATGCCATTTGGCCTAAAAAATGCACCATCTGAATTCCAAAAAATCATGAATGATGTTTTTAACCCTTATATGACATATATACTAGTTTATATTGATGATGTTCTTATTTTTTCAACTGTTATTCATCAACACTTTAAAAATCTAAATATATTTCTCAATACTGTGAAAAATGCAGGACTTGTAGTATCTGCAAAGAAAATGAATCTTTGTCAAACTAAAATTCGATTCTTAGGTCATAATATCTTCCAAGGTACAATCATTCCCATCGATAGAGCTATTGAATTCTCTACTAAATTTCCTGATATTATCCTTAATAAAGTCGAATTACAACGATTCCTAGGATGCTTAAATTATATTTCGGATTTCATTAAAGATTTTGCTATAGTTGCTAAACCTTTATATTATCGATTAAAAAAGATTCCTCCTAAATGGACGGATCAACATACAAATGCCATTTGAATTCTTAAAAGTGAATCAACTGAATTACCATGCTTAGTCCTATCCGACCGTAATGCCTTTAAAATTATTGAAAGTGATGCCTCCGAACTTGGTTTGGGAGGAATTCTCAAACAAAAAATAGATAATAAGGAATAATTAGTACGCTATACATCTAAAGCTTGGAATTCAACACAACAGAATTATTCAACAATTAAAAAAATTTTTTTAGCCATTGTCCATTGTGTGAATAAATTTCAGAGTGATATTCTTAATATTTCATTTCTTATTAGAACTGATTGTAAATCTGCACGAGATATTTTGCAAAAAGATGTTCAAAATCTTGTCTCTAAACAGATTTTTGCTCGTTGGCAAGCAATTTTATCTTCTTTCAATTTTACCATTGACATCTGCATGGTTCTTCCAATTCTCTTCCTGATTTTCTCACACGTGAATTTTTGCAGGGGGAAGGGATCTACCGCCTCTTGAACCAGAACCAGAATCAGATACTTACGCAATACAATTATTTAAAATGAATATCAATAATAGCAATAAAGGAAAATTGCCTATGGAGATTGTTCCGACTATATCTGACTCTCCTCTAAATACCTATCGACCTTTATCACAAGCAAGATCAATCAATTACCTAGAATATTCATCTCAACCGAAATCCACTTCAGTCTTCACTCCTGCATCTAGTCCCAATAAATCCAGTAACCCAAATAAATCAGTATTTGAAGAAACTGCTTTCTTGATAGATGTTATCATTAATGACAAGCATATACATATAGACCCAAATAAACTAGGCCCTCTATATTTACAAAACCACCTCTATCCTTCAAACAGCAATAAGACCAGAGAATGGTACGAAGCTGTTCTTTTAGAAACATGATCTATTTCAATAGTTCATTTCTTCAATCCCAATACAAAAATAATTCGAAATTCAAAAATACAGATCAGAAAATTACTATCATATGATGATTGGGGATGCAGTCCATCTCAGGTTCGGAAACTTCAGGCCCCTGAATTTCAATATAAATCATATCGATATATTGAATATATAGATGTATGGCATAAAGTGTTTGCATATCAAAACCTAAATAATTCTCATACATGGTTTATTCAGATAAAAATGCCTGTTTTTGAAAGATTCCCTACTTGGTTCCGTTAAAAAAGCTCAAACAGCATTTGCGGAATACAATGGAGTTGATGATGATATTGACTATCATCTTTATTTCATGGCTATATATCGAATACCTTGGATAGTAAAGTAGGAATATGGACTAAATGAGAATATTCATAATAATTTTGAATATATACCCCGTTTGGGAAAGAGAATATCGATTAGATGGTGGGATCTTTTTAGTATGGACCCAAATATGATAAAACCCAAACGAATACCTCCTGCTACTCATGATTGTCAGAATAGTCCTAAATTTGACCCATATACTTTCGCCGAATATATAAGACAAATGCGAAGACAAAACCCTAGAGCGATCAAAGATGAACTAGAAAATCAATTGTTAAAGATCATACAGGAAGAAACTTCTGAATTTACCTCTTCTCCATCTGAGCCTGATGATGACTTCAGCCAAAGACCCGAATAGCCCGGCTCAGGCCAGCAACCTGTATAGCTTGTCCCATCCTCTAGATGCCTTGTCACTATGAAGCCACCTGTACAGTTATCCAGACGAATCTACAAAAAAGACAAAAGGAAGTCGCCAGATGGCATCCGCCGTACGCCAAAAGATGCCTTCCGTACTATATGGCAGACATAAGATATTTTTACTTTTTCTTTAAGTCATGTCAAGTACAAAAGTAACTTTTACTTTTTCTTTTATTCGTGTCTTGTTTTTATCTTTAAGTCACATATGATTTTAAAGATTCACTTCTGTCTTATCCACCTCGCTAGCTTACCTCTGTGAGTGCAATACTAGCTCACCATTTCCTTTTTGTCATATCCATCTTGCCAGCTTACCTCTACGAGTGCGATGCCAGCTCACCTCTGAAAGATTCCTTTCGCTCAGAGATGTCCCCTCTCCACTTTACAGCTCAACTCTTGCTCACTCACACTTGCCTATAAATACCTCTCTTCTCCTTCATTTGGGAAATCGAGGAATTCTCACCTTCTCCCTCTCTGCTCTGAAAAGCTCTGCCCGCTCTCTCTCTCTAAAGCTTCAGTGCTCTCTCTCCTATCTACCCGATCCTTGCAAATTTTGCAGGCAAGCCTTTCGCAAGTAAGATCTTTCCGTTAGTCTTTATTTTCTATTTGCAATGTGCGAGTGTAATATACATACGTTACCATCGTTCTCTCCGGACGAATGGGAACACTTTTCAAGTTTCTGCCTTTGTACCTTGTAAGTTAGACACCGTCTGTATTCAGTTTGTAATTTGTATCTGTTTGCTGTATTGTTTACAATACTTTGTTTAAATCTGTATCTATATTATCTGTATTTGGTCTGTTTTACTCTGTTTAAAGCAGTATCAATAAAATTTGTTTATATTATTGTCATGCAGTTTAAATTAATATTTAGTGTTAAACTACTAAATAATACTTATACCACTTGGATATTAGTAAATATCTCTGTTATTTCCTTTATTATTATTCTCTTCACATTTCTCTATTACTCTTCTCTTTTTAGATCATTATTATACTATAGTACCATGTTCTCTATGATATTAAGATAAAATTAGAAGTTATACGTCGGCTACTAGGACCTTTGGTATGTTCCAATTTTGAATATATTGTTCAACATTTTCAATAACTACTTCTTCTTTATTTTTTACCCTTAGAGTATTTTTAGAAGATGATAGTGTTTTATTAGATAAGGTTTTAATAAAATTCTCCATTTATCGGTACGAGTAATGACTCTAGTCAACCTCTTACGTCTTGAACGGCTCTCCTTGGCCTAAATGGTCTTTAACGACTGGGCGGCAATGAGTCTTAACTCTCGGACTACCGTATAAATGACTAATTTTATTATAATCTTATCTAATAAATACTATACTCAGCTAAAAATAGTCTAACAGTAAAAATTTTAAGAATTTCTAATGGCTCTGATACCAAACAGCTCCAAGATCTAAAATCGTCTGAAATTCTTAACTTCTAATTTTATCTTAATATCGTAAAGAACATGGTACTATAGTCTAATAATGATCTAAAAAGAGAAGAGTAATAGAGAAATGTGAAGAGAATAATAATAAAGGAAATAACAAAGATATCTACTAATATCCAAGTGGTATAAGTATTATTTAGTAGTTTAACACTAAATATTAATTTAAACTGCATGACAGTAATATAAACAAATTTTATTGATACTGCTTTAAAAAAAGTAAAAACAGACCAAATACAGATAATATAGATACAGATTTAAACAAAATACTATAAACAGTACAGCAAAAAGATACAAATTACAAACTGAATACAGACGGTGTATAACTTACAAGGTACAAAGGCAGAAACTTGAAAAGTGTTGTCATTCGTCAGGACAGAACGATGCTAACTTATGTATATTACAGTCACACATTGTAAATAGAAAATAAATACTAATGGAAAGATCTTACTTGCAAAAGGCTTGCTTGGAAAATTTGCAGGGATCGGGTAAATAGGAGAGATAGCACTGAAGCTTTAGAGAGAGAGAGCAGGCAGAGCTTTTCAGAGCAGAGAGGGAGAAGGTGAGAATTCCCCGATTTCTCAAATGAGGAGAAGAGAGATATTTATAGGCAAGTGTGAGTGAGCAAGAGTTGAGCTGTAAAGTGGAGAGGGGTCATCTCTGAGCGAAAGGAATCTTTCAGAGGTGAGCTGTCATCGCACTCGTAGAGGTAAGATGGCAAGATGGATAAGGCAGAAAGGAAATGGTGAGCTGGTATTGCACTCACAGAGGTAAGCTGGCGAGGTGGATAAGACATAAGGGATCTTTAAAGTCAGATCTGACTTAAAGATAAAAACATAACACGACTTGACACGAATAAAAGAAAAAGTAAAAGTTACTTTTGTACATGACATGTCTTAAAGAAAAAGTAAAAATATCTTCTGTCAGCCATATAGTACGAAAGGCATCTTTTGTCGTACGGCGGATGCCATCTGGTGACTTCCTTTTGTCTTTTTTGTAGATTCGTTTGGATAGCTCTATAGGTGGCTTCATAGTGACAAGACATCTAGAGGATGTGACAAGCTATACAGGTTGCTGGGCTGAGCCGGGCTATTCGGGTCTTTGGCTGAAGTCATCAGCACGCTTAGATGGAGAAGGGGTAGCTTCAAAAGTTTCTTCCTGTATGATCTTTAACAGTTGATTTTCTAGTTCATCTTTGGCCGCTCTACGGTTTTGTCTTCGCATTTGTCTTATATATTCGGCGAAAGTATTTGGGTCAAATTTAAGAGTATTCTGACAATCATGAGTAGCAGGAAGTATTCGTTTGGGTTTTATCATATTTGGGTCCATGCTAAAAACATCCCACCATCTAATCGATATTCTCTTTCCCAAACGGGGTATATATTCAAAATTATTATGAATATTCTCATTTAGTCCGTATTCCCACTTTACTATCCAAGGTATTTGATATATAGCCATAAAATAAAGATGATAGTCAAAATCATCATCAACTCCATTGTATTCAGCAAATGTTATTTGAGCTTTTTTAAATGGATCTGGCAATATCTGAGTTCCTGATCCCCAGATTAGAAACCAGTAACGGAACCAACTAGGGAATCTTTCAAAAACAGGCATTTTTATCTGAATAAACCATGTATGAGAATTATTTAGGTTTTGATATGCAAATACTTTATGCCATACATCTATATATTCAGTATATCGATACGATTTATATTGAAATTATGAGGCTTGAAGTTTCCGGTCTTGAGATGGACTGCATCCCCAATCATCATATGATAGTAATTTTTTGATCTGCATTTTCGAATATCCAATTATTTTTGTATTGGGATTGAAGAAATGAACTATTGAAATAGATCTTGTTTCTAAAAGAACAGCTTCGTACCATTCTCTGGTTTTGTAGCCGTTTGAAGGATAGAGGTGGTTTTGTAAATATAGAGGGGCTAGTTTGTTTGGGTCTATATGTATATGCTTGTCATAACTAGTAAAATCTACCAAGAAAGTAGTTTCTTCAAATACTGATTTATTTGGGTTATTGGATTTATTGGGACTAGATGCAGGAGTGAAAACTGGAGTGGATTTTGGTTGAGATGAATATTCTGGGTAATTAATTGATCTTGCTGGAGATAAAGGTGGAAAGGTATTTAGATGAGAGTCAGATATAGTTGGGACAATCTCCATAGGCAATTTTCCTTTATTACTATTATTGATATTCATTTTAAATAGCGGTAGACCCCTTCCTCCCTGCAAAAATTCACGTGTGAGAAAATCAGGAAGAGAATTGGAAGAACCATGCAGATGTTCATTGGTAAATCGAAAGAAGATAAAATTGCTTGCCAACGTGGTAAAAATCTGTTTAGAGACAAGATTTTGAACATTTTTTTGCCGAATATCTCGTGCAAATTTACAATCAGTTCTAATAAGAAATGAAGTATTAAGAATATCACTTGGAAATTTATTCACACAATGGACAATGGCTAAAATTTCTTTTTTAATTGTTGAATATTTCTGTTGTGTTGAATTCCAAGCTTTAGATGTATAGTGTACTAATTATTCCTTATTATCTATTTTTTATTTGAGAATTCCTCCCAAACCAAGTTCGGAAGCTTCACATTCAATAATTTTAAAAGCATTAGGGTCGGATAGGACTAAGCATGGTAATTCAGTTGATTTACTTTTAAGAATTCAAATGGCTTTTGTATGTTGATCCGTCCATTTAGGAGGATTCTTTTTTAATCGATCGTATAAAGGTTTAGCAATTATAGCAAAATCTTTAATGAAATACGAAATATAATTTAAGCATCCTAGGAATCGTTGTAATTCGACTTTATTGAGGATAATATCAGGAAATTTAATAGAGAATTCAATAGTTCTATCGATTGGAATGATTGTACCTTGGAAGATATTATGACCTAAGAATCGAATTTTAGTTTGACAAAGATTCATTTTCTTTGCAGATACTACAAGTCCTGCATTTTTCACAGTATTGAGAAATATATTTAGATGTTTGAAGTGTTGATGAATATCAGTTGAAAAAATAAGAACATCATCAATATAAACTAGCATATATGTCATATAAGGGTTAAAAACATCATTCATGATTTTCTGGAATTCAGATGGTGCATTTTTTAAGCCAAATGGCATTGCATTCCATTCATACTAGCCAAATGGAACATTAAATGCTGTTTTGTAGCGATCTTTTTCATTTATTTGTATTTGACAGTATCCGGACTTGAGGTCAAATTTTGAAAAGATACAAGCATTTACAAGTCTGTCTAATAAATCTTTTTTATTAGGAATTGGATATCTGATCCACTTTAAAACTTTGTTTAGTGGTTTGTAATTAATAACTAATATTGCAACTCCTCGTTCCTTCTTGGCATTATTTTCTACATAAAAGGTAGTACAACTCCATGGAAATGAGCTTGGCCTTATTAGTACTTTTTCTAAGAGAGAAGTTATTTCTTTATGACATATTTCTACCATTTTTTAATCATTTGAATTGGACGAGCTTTTGTTGGTGTTTTATTTTCAGAAAATCCTTCTTCATATGGAAGAGATACTTTATGTTTTCTTCAATTCCAAAATGCATTAGGTAAATCACTACATATTTCTTTTTCAAATTGTTGTGTTAGGTTTTCAATTTTTGACTTTATTTCAGGAAGTAATAGTTGTTCTTCAATAATTTTATATTTTATTTCACTTTTGAGCTGATATAAAAAATTTTCTTTATTTTGTATGTTTCGTTTTATATTATTTATTTCTTTTATTTTTGGTTTGTCAATAAACTCAAATTTTACTTTTATTCCTTCAATTGTTGATTCTCATCCAGTATGGTCTATAACAATAGGGTATAACATACTGATAAAAGGAGTGCCTAAAATAACAGCTTGGTTAAGTCCTTTTACCATGATAAATGGTAATTCTAGACAGATGCCATTATTACATATGGCAGCATTTGATAATTTATAGTTTATTTTTAATTTGCTTCCATCAGCTGTATTTAGAATTTGAGTAGTTTTATCAAAATATTTTGTAGGGACGAGTCCTGTGTTTATATAGTTCAAATCGGCACCTTAATCTATCAAGGCCATGGATTGAAAAAGGTATTCATTATGAACTATGATTTTTAATAAGGTATACCATTTTTAACTGGGGTTCATTTTTATTGTCTGATAATTCTGGTTTATCCAATATTCTATCATTGGTTAGTAGTTCATCAAATTCTATTTCTTCATCTTCGAAAAGATTATCTACTAACTCATTTGTTAATTCTAATAATTTAATCCTATTTTTCAAATTATTAAGTTCAGATTTTACTTCATTAACTTTGTGTTTTAATTCAGCAATAGTAGGTTCTTTATGAATAGTATTCTTCTGAGCAATTCTTTTAAGAATCTCAGAGAAGCTCTTATCTTCTGGTGGTTTAATTAATGGAGCTGGTTTATGCCTAGCTTTTGTTATTTGAATATATTGACTTATTATTGTTTTTTTGTCTTCAGTATTAGGTATTTTTTCTATAATTTCCAGAATTAAATTGTCTTATTTAGTAAGAGTATGACATTTGTCGTTTTCTAAAGATGTCTCATTTAATAAATCTTCATCTTTTATTAGTTCTATATCTAATTCTTCATCAGAACTTTCAGAAGAGGAAGAAGAAGTTGTACTAATATCATTATCATATAGCTGAATAATTTCATATAATTGATTTCTTATATTTTCATCTAATATTAATGATTCAATCTTTTTCTTGACATTACAATTATTTTTATAGTGTCCTAATTTTCAACATTTATAGCATCTAGGTATTTTTCTTTTATGCTTTTTATGTTTAGAACTTTCTTTAGGATATTGTTCATATTTTTTGTATTTATTTTTCTTATATCCTTTTTTGTATGATTTTTGTCTCTTTTTTTATTTAATTCTTTTATGGGGTTTATTTTGGGAAAGATTTAGACTATATAAGAATTGTTCGCAAAAGTCACCAAGTTCTTTGTGACTTGTCATCTTTTGTTTGTCAAGTTGTTTTTTAAGTTTTAGATCAGTACAAAGAGCTAGCCCTTCTGCATATATTTCGGCTGATAATTCACCGAGAGTATAAAGTGGATATGGTATGATCCCCCCATTTTTGGTCTTAAGTCGATTGCTGACTTTTTCAGCAAATAGATAGGGAAGACCTGAAATAATTTTTTCTTTCCAATGGTCGGCACTACTATCTTCACGGATAAGGAGGCGGGAAAAAAAAACATGTTTATACCATTTATAGTGAGAAAGGGTTGGACATTTAAGATTAGAAAGGAGGTCTTCTGATCGAGCTTCTAGTAGGGCAGTACTTCCAAAAAAATGTAGGGTTATTGTGTATATGAGGGTATTGACAGCATCGCTTTTGACTTGAACGATGTCTTGATTTAATTCATTTTTATTATATGATTGTTTAGTGGTTGTTAATATTTGTTGTTTCGATGTATCATTAAGGTGGAAGTCCCACCATCCTCTGAGCCAACCAGTAAAACCACAAATAATAGCTTTCGCTACATCTTGGTCATGAGCTCCAGAGACCTTGCATGCAGTGGCATACATGGTCATGTGTTTCATTATATCTAAATCTGAAGTTCGGACATTCTGTCTGTATTCCAATTAACAATAGTTCGTCCAGAATATGATACAGTATGGGATATAAGGTCTTCTTCGAATTGTATATAACTGGAGTAGGTCTATGATGGTACATTCTAGTTTGAGTTACAGGTCTCCAGTTTTTACCATAATCTATTCTATTGATATTAGCGTCTTGAGATGATGATGTAAACGCATCTTTGATATTAGCAATGGTATTCTGAATTTCTGGTATTTCATGTAACATCATAGCTGCTGGTTATGTTATCTTTATTATTGATTCTTGAATTTTAGCTTTACCTTTATCCTGGATATCTAGATTCACTAATTTAGTAATGAATTGTTGCATTAATTCAGAAGAATGTTCTTCTTTCATTTGAAATCTTTCTTTATTAATTAGAGGAGGAGGTTTAAATAATATTGCCTTTTTCTTTTCTTTAATTTTTTCTTGTGGTTGTCTGATAATGTTTTCTATCCTGATGGTCTGTTTTCCTATGGTTTGTAAATATAAATTTGTATAATTATTTTGTTCTAATATATGAGGTAATAGTTCTATTTTATGATAGTGTTCTCCAGGAAGTGTTTGATATGGAGTAGCTATAGTTTTTAATTCTTCTTGCTTATCTTTTCCTAAGATTTTTATACTTTCTTCAGGAGGATGGATACTTCGAATATGTTTCTGTTGATCAGTAGTATATGTTTGATATTGATTTTCAAGAGTATGGTGTTTATAGAATTCAGGTATTTTTACTCCTTTTAAGAGTAATGTCGTTTTAAGCCATTCAAAAAATCCTAAGGTTATCTTTTCTTTTTTAAGGAATTTATTATATCTTTTTTGAGTTATTTGTATTAATTCTTTTGAGAATGTAGATAGGTACCAATTTTGAAAATCTTTATTGTTTTCGCTTAAGTAGTCATTTTTTATATAATTTTTATTTATTTTATTCTCCTTTTGTAATGTTAATAATTGAAACTCTTGATCTGGAGTACTAGTACTTATGGCGTGATATAGAGGTTTGTGTACATTATTCTGAGTCCTAACTAATCCTTGTATTTCAGGTTCTAAAGATGATGTAGTTTCAGGTCTGGATATGCTAGACACATATCTTCTGGATGGTAAGAAATTTGATGTATTTTTTGATAAGGGAAGATAATTATCGTCTCTTATTTTTAAGGAAGGAGATCTTGTATTAAATAATATTTTTACTTCTCCATCTATATTTTCAATTATTTGATTTGGAATATTATTTTAAGGGGTTTTAATTGCTGGATTTGAAGTCTGAATTTTCCATTCTTGTGGGAGTTGTATTTATGACCATTGTATTGTTTTAGGGATAATAACTTTTGATCTTTCAGTATTTGTACAAATAGATCTAAAATAAATAGATCTATTCTAAATTTTATAGAATAGATCTAAATTAGATCTATTCTAAATCTATAGATCTAATTAATATATTCTAAATCTATTTGTATAAATCTATAGAATAGATCTAAATTAGATCTATTTCTAAATTTAGATATACTTAAGAGATCTAATTAAATAGATCTATTTAATAGATCTAATTAAATAGATCTATTTAATAGATCTAATTAAGTAGATCTATTTAATAGATATATTAAATCTAAATATAGATCTATTTAAATCTAAGTATTAATATATTTAGATCTATTTAGATATATATTTAGATCTAATAAATAATTAGATATATATTTAGATCTAAATATAAATCTAAATAAATCTAAATATAGATTTATATTTAGATTTAATATAGAATTCAAGTATTTTTTCTCTTTTTAAGAGTAATGTCGTTTTAAGCCATTCAAAAAATCCTAAGGTTATCTTTTCTTTTTTCAAGAATTTATTATGTCTTTTATGAGTTATTTGTATTAATTCTTTTGATAATGTTGATAGGTACCAAT
>NW_006494876.1:1505027-1522280 GCF_000471905.2 Amborella trichopoda
AGGTTACACCTAAAATGTAGAATTACATATACACTAAAAAATCCATTGGAAAAATTACTTTAATGTTTAAAAAACCTCTAATTAATTATCTCCACATCGAGATGTGTGAATATAAAAAAAGAAAAAATTGAGTCCCAAAACTAATACATCTTGCAATAAATTATCTAGATTGTCCATATCAAGATTTTGATATGTTTATAGTATTACTTGATTTTAATCATTTTTGGAGTTTAAATTTTTATAATTAGATATAAAAATAGATTTTGAGATAAGCCTGATAAGTTTTTCATCAAAATTACATGTTTTGACACAATTTGGAGGTGCGCCTTATTGGATTGTTTAAGGTTGCAACCTTATAGAAACCACACCCGATATAAATATGTTTATTATTTAAAAATATAAAGAGAGAGTTTTATGTTTACTATTTAAAAATGGGCGCAGTTTGTATAGATCCTAGGCTCAAAACAATCAAGCTATAACCTACCTTCAAATAGTGTCGAAAAATGATCTATGAAGCTTGAAAATTTTGAAAATTGATAGTCCAAAAATGCGTTACAAAATACACTATTTTAAAAATGTGAAATCCATTTTTTTCTTATGTCCATGCATCTTGATGTTGAGATGATCAATTTGAAGATATTTGAGCATCAAAACAACCTCTTCTAATGAAATTTTTTAGGTAGGCTTGAAGTTGATTGTTTAGAGCCTCAGCTCTATATAAACTTTTTTCTTTAAAATTATATATCTAAGAAGTTCAAGTTCTTTAATAAGGAATCCCAGTTTTTTGTTTTGAGCATGTATAGTATGCTCCCTCCGGAGCATAGTTTACTTAACTGCCTAGGCTAGAAATTCTACTTTGGGGTAGATTTTTTTCAATCTAAAATTTTTGAAATTTGATTATTTTCAAACAAAAAAAATGAAATTTGAGTTTTCTAACGCTTAGATCTCACAATCTAAAAATTGGATGGTCTCTATTCAATCTTGAGACACTATATTTTCAGGTGCATAGAGAGTGCAATTGAGGGTTTTTTAGTTAGGATTAATCTATGGATCCCCAAAATTTGGAGTTTTAAATTAATTCTAGTTGGGATTTTACCTGAGAGATTAAATGAACAATCTACTCCTGAGGGAGTAGGATATCTTTTTGGATTTAGTTTTATTCAGCAAAAAGATATTGGAGAAGGATAATTAACGAAAGGAAAAAGTTTATATAAGGTTGCAGCCTTATAATGTAGAGCTATGGATGCACCTCAAAAATCCATTGAAAAAGGTCGTTTTAATGTTGAAAAACCTTTTGATTGATCATCGAGATGTATGACCATAAAAAATTAAAAAGATTTTAAGTCTCAGAAGTAGTGCATTTTACAACATATTATCTACACTGTCGATTTTCAAGATTTTCATATGTTTATAGATCTACTTGATTTTAACCATTTTGAAATTTTAAATTTTATAATTAGATATAAAAATAGATTTTGAGATAATCCTAAGAACATTTTACATCAAAATTATATACCATGGTAAAATTTAAAGGCGCAGATGCATCCGTATGCCAACTACAACCTTAACGATAACCAAGGAGGTACAGTCCCGATAATTGTATACAAGTTTTCCTGACTCCTGAACGCACCATAAATTGTTCACGGATAAAATTTTATTTTCTTTTTTATTTTCTTTTTTTAACAAGTTAACACTCAAAAGAATTGTTTTTCTTTTCTCTTTCTCAAAAAAGAGTTAACACTCTGAAATATTTCTTTTTCTCTGTTCACGAAGAAATTTTTTTTTTTGTGCCCATAAGTAGATGACGGCTAATGATAACGATGATGTTGACGCTGACGTTATGGCTAACATTGGCCCTTCGTCATGATTTATTTTTGGATGAAGTTTGTACGGGGCCTGAGATTTGTGAAAATAAAATAAATCCTCACTTCAAATCCTCAATCGGAAAACACTTTTGGTGGAAATCATGACTCTAAAATTAATTTTCAATATCGACAAGAAAATATGAAAGTAAAAAAATGATACTAATCTTGCGGATCTGTGAACACTTGTGTTTAAGGCGAAATGGATGGTCTAGATTATTTGTTGCAATATACACTATTTTTAGAATATGAAATTCTAAATTTTTTGCACAACCAAGTTGTTTAAGCTGAGATGATCGATTTAAAGCTTTTTCAACACTTGAATTGCAAGTTTTGATGAGTTATGAATTGCAACTTTTGATGAGTTATGAATAGAGGGTTATGATTGCCCCAATCACAATGTCACGTCTCTACACTTTTTTATTTTTCATTATTTTTTTACTGACTATTTTAACACCAAATTTTGTATGTCCAATCCTCTAGAATCTATCTCCTCTGGTGGAAAAAAACTCATCATTAAGTTTTAATATAGGGTAAGACGACAACCTTCTTCTATTGAACATTATGCTTCAAATTCTGGGATCTACATATCATGGCCCAATCAAAACACAATGATTTGTGTATTGAAAATGATATTTGCAATCAGTTACTATATTTATAAACGCTTCTAAGAGGAAAACGTTTATTATATGTTGATGGAATTAACTGTGACATTATGCTCGATTCAGAAATGTAAACAATTAAAATTGCTATAGCACAGCCATATACCTACTGAAATTGCCCTATTTCTGACCTAGAACATACCATGGTGATGAGTATTGAATTCGATAGTCGAACTAACAAGTTCACTCATTGACTCTTCTTGGATCCCTTCATCGTTCTCTTTTTTTTTTTAATCAAAGATTGGATCTGCTACAAGATCATTTTTTTCATTTGTACATACATCAAAGGTTAATAGAGAATCCCAATCTACTACATGTATTGGAAAAGACCTACGTTAAAATTAGGAATGCCTACATTTAAATTGAGTCTTTTACTACTTTCCTCTTCACTTGAGTCCTCTCACGGAGCCTACATTTAAATTGAGTCTTTTATTACTTTCCTCTTTACTTGAGTCCTCTCACGAAGCACGGTAGTGCAATGAGTTGTATTTCACATTTAATTGGCCAGAAAGATCAGCATCTTACCCGCAAGTGATGCCCGCAAGTTTTTGTGCAAGCTACTTGACTTGAGAACTTCAATTTCTTCGTTTCTGGCATCAAGGGCTAGATCTATGAGATTTTCCATCGTGCGTCCACTGCTATAGGTTCGTTGAAACACAAACCCTAAGTAGGGAATCAAGAAAACCTAGTTGAAATCAGCTATAACTAGGTTGAATTTGGCAAACCTTGGTCTCAAATGAACAAAATTTAGGTTGAGATAAGCAAACCTTGCCCCAAAATCAGCATACCTTAGATTTGATTGCAAATTCCTACTCCTTGAATGAATACTTGGCTCTAATACCTATTAATGCAGAAAGAATTCCTCAAGAAAGAACATCTAATAGTCTATTGATTGGAAAATTAAATAGGAAACCTACAAGTCATGCTTCAATCGCTATTCACTGGTTAAAACAGAAAATGATCCCAAAACTCAGCTCTTTAATCTAATATCTAAAGACCCCTATGTGTAATAAAAGACCTTTCTTAGGTCCTAAGAAATCCGGGCTCTATTATAAATAGCAGTCCTAATTAAAATACGCGGTGTAGTAACATTTTTTAATATTTCACAAGTACTCTAACTACTTTTCTAACAACTTCTAAAATCTTAAAAATATAAAAAACCTAAGAATGCCTAAGAAAAATTTAAAACTATAAAAAATAACCCTAAAGTTACAAAAATGCATCTCTAAAATTTAATAAGAAATCTTAAAAAATAAAAGGTATATGTCCTGAATCAATTTACTTTCTACATGAATCTCACCTTTGATTTCCCTTCTGTTCTCTAATGCAATATAATAAACTCTAGCTAAGGGGAGAACACTTTGCTCTTCAACAAATGCTAAAAGAAGTGCTTCAAAAAAATTTCAAGAGTCAACGGAGAGCATCTTTGAAGAAGTTTGCACTTCATGCAAATATCCATAATAACAGTTCTTGGGTAGCAAAAATCACTCATTTATAATGGGTTTTCTAGCAAAAATAACTCATTTATAATAATATTTTTGTAACCACTAGCAACAATGTTAGCTCAGCAATTACAGTACCGAGCTAAGATTGTAGCTAGCGGTTACAAATTATTATTGGGTACTAGAAGAACCAAACATTGTCTTGGTTTAGTAAATGTGAAAATATCTCCTTATCCCCTATTTTTAACTTTCATATCTCATGAGACCTATGAATTAAAAATATTACTTATAAGCAAAATGTCTCTATCTTTTCTATCTTACATCCCCTTGGACCCCTTTGACCATAAATTTTTAACCCAAATAAACACTAAAATGACACCCTAATCAAACTACATCTCTCTCTCTCTCTAAAACTCAATCTCTCTCTCTTCGCTTCTCGGTTACCAGCCAAGGGCTTTAGCTTGAGCTCGAACAGGAGCACACTTCTTATATGTGTGAGAGAGATGGAGTTTTAGAAGGAGAGATATGGAGTTTGGGTTTTAGAGAGAGATGAAGTTTGCGTTTTAGGGAGAGAGATAGGGTTTTGAGAGAGATAGATGATGACGTGAGAGAGAGAGAGATCGAATTTGGGTTTTAGAGAGAAACGGTGTTTTGAGAGAGAGAGACGAATGTGAGGGAGAAATTGAGTTTTAGAGAGAGAAAGAGATAGAGTCATTTCATAAGTTGTTGAAGTCAGTAATACATGGTCAATAGAGTTTAGGGGTTTGGAAGATAGTCAATAATACATGGTCAATAGAGTTTAGGGGGTTGGAAGATAGAAAAGATGGAGTCATTGTGCTTACAAGTAATATTTTCAATTCTTAGATTTGATGAGATATAAAAGTTAAAAATAAGGGATAATAGGATATTTTCCCTTAATATATTGTCGGGTACTCCGATACTGAAAAAACTCTTCTTTTTTTCAATAGAAACCATTTTAGTACCATCAATATAGAATATATTCTTGTCTTTTTTCTTATAAAATCAACTTTGGCAGCCACAATACCGAATTAGTTTAAGTTACAAAAAGAAAAAAAAAAAAAAGATTTTGTTTGGCACTAACATCACCAAACTTGATTCTACAAGAAAAAATATAAGTTTTTTGACAAAAAAAATAAAAGCTTTTATTTGTTACAGGGAGTACTGAAGAAGACATTAAACGAAGACAATGTTTGACACTCACAGTACCTAACATTAGTTTTGCAATGGCGAGGTTATAACATTAGTTTGAGACTCCCAATATCAATCTTACGGGTATTTTTGGGAAAACAATAATAAGGTAGGAAATAAGGAACATCATAGTAAAATTCAAAAGTAATGATCCTATGAGACCCTCCCACACCTATGTGTGTAGGACCTCAAAGGATTACCATTAAATTTGGCACAGATTTCTAGAAAAGTCAACTCCCACATCTACCCATGTGATAACGTTTTTAGAGATTTATACCAAATTTAATAGTGATCCTTGGGGTCCTATACACATGGGTGTGGGAGGGTCTCATAGGATCATTACTCATTTTTAAAATAGGAAACATATACAAAAAGACCATTACTTTTTGTACAATTAGATCACAATCATTCTTGTCCCTTAAATTCCAATTTGGGTGATTCGAAAACCGTCATTGAAGAGACTCAAAGTTCCAAAAACAAAAAATCCTAAGACTTAATGACTAACCCAAACCATCCAATTAGAACTCTAAAAACTGAATGTAACCTCCTTGTAATAAAGATTAATGGTTTCATTGTATATAAGGGTGCGGTTTGTATGGAGCCTAGGCTCTAAATAATCAAATTAGAGCCTACCTTCAAATAGTGTCGAGAAATGTGGATTCAATATTGAAAATCTTTGTGATAAACTTAGAACATATTTCCATCTTTATTTATAAAGTTTAAAGCTTCAAAAATAATGTAGTTCAACAAATCTATGAAAACTTGAAACTCTTGAAAATTGACCATCAAAAAATGCATTACAAAATGCACTATTTTCAAAACTTGAAACCCATTTCTTTTCTCATGTCCATGCATCTTGATGTCGAGATGATCAATTTGAAGATATTTAGACGTCAAAACAATCTCTTCTAGTGAAATTTTTGATGTAGGCTCTAATTTGATTGTTTAGAGCCCCGGCGGCTCTATATAAACTTTTCCCTTGTATATAAACCCTTTTAAATATCTAAGATCATATGGTGAGTAGCTCTCTTGATAAAAAAATAGATGGCTGGATGGTAGGGGGAAGATAGAAATTCTTTGTTATAGGGGAGCGAAGCTTTTCTTTTTTTGTTTAACCCGTGAGACCTGTACATTCTAATCTTGCATTTTGTGCAGACCCGTACTTTCCAATTTCTTTTTTTTTTTTGCTTAACCCGTGAGTGCAACTACTTTTCCTATCCAAATCTTCATATCTCCATCAACTTTATTGCTTATGTGTGTGTTCTCCTTTTCTTTTCTTTTCTTTCTTTTGTTTTTGTTTTTTAGTATAATTCAATGGGGGTTGATAGGCTTCTACCCGAATTTTCAGAGTTAGTTTTGTTAATATGTTACTAGGGTGGTCTCAGCAAGAATGAAAACCACAATGCGGTAACTAGAGTGTAAGTGTGCTACCACCACGACCCAACCACTTTTCCCTACTGCTTATATGTTTCGTGTGATAAAGTTTTGCTTTCTCAAATAATTTCATTTGGTATCTGAGCCAAAAGGATTCATAATCAAGTAATTTAAAATTATTTAACATTTATATAAGGGCCCATTTGGATAGGAGGAAATTATGAATCCTAGATATTTGAAA
Organism: Amborella trichopoda; assembly: GCF_000471905.2. Next base: position 1,511,818 of record NW_006494876.1, read on the forward strand.
TCCGAGCAAATCTATGGATTTTCAATATCGATGATTTTTGTCATGAATTCTTCAAATCTCTTGTTTGGATAAACTATGCAAAATTCATGGATACCTTGCAATCACTTCCATGTCCATTGTTTCGTAACAAAAAATTGATACAATTTCTCTCTCTGAAAATTTTATATACTTTCTCTCTCTAAAACTCAAAATTTGGGATAGTGTATCTATAAAAATTTTGAGACAGTTTTTCTCTCTCTAAAATTTGATATGGTTTGTCTTTCTAAAATTTAATATATTTCTATCCAATTTAAAATTTGAAATTGTCTATCTAAAAATTTTGAGTAGTAATTTCTCTCTTGAAAATTTTTAGGTGCTTTACTCTCTCTAAAATTTAATATAGTTTCTCTTTTCAAAATTTTAAGATACTCTCTCTCTAAAACTTAAAACTTGAGATAGTTCCCCTCTTCAATAAGTTTTAGATAGTGTTTCTCTCTAAATATTTTTCAGCAGATTCTCTCTCTAAAATATGGTATAGTTTTCCTCTCAAATTTTAAGATACTTTCTCTTTTTAAAAGCTGGCATTTGAGATAATTTCTCTCTAAAAATTTTGCAATAGTTTTTTTTTCTAAAAAAAAATTATGTATTTTCTCTTTCCAAATTTTGATATAGTTACTCTCTTAAATTTTAAGAAGCTTTCTCTCTCTAAAACTTCATGTTTGAGATAGTTTCTCTCTCTAAACTTTTAAAATAGTTTCTCTCTTTAAAATTTGATATAGTGTCTCTCTAAACTTTGATATACTTTTTCTCTCTAAAGTTTAAAATTTGAGATACTTTCTTGCTCTAAAACTTAAATTTTGAGATAGTTTATCTCTCTAAATTTTTTTGAGATAGTTTCTTACTGTAAATCTTTAATATACTTGCTCTCTCTAAAACATAAATTTTGCGAAAGTTTCTCTATCAAAAATTTTCATATAGTTTCTATCTCTAAAATTTTTAGGTAGTTTCTCACTTTAAAATTTGATATTATTTCTATTTTGAAAGTTTTAATATATTTTCTCTTTCTAAAATTCAAAATTCAAGATAGTTTCTCTTTAAAACTCAAAATTAGAGATATTTCTCTCTAATTTTTTTTTTTTAGCCATTTGTCTTTCTAAAATTTATAATAGTTTTCTCTAAAAGTTTAAGAATACTTTCTCTCTCTACAATTTTAAGAATATCTTCTCTCTCTACAATTTAAGAATACTTTCTCTCTCTAAAACTTAAGATTTGATATACTTTCTCTCTCTAAAATTTTTTGAGATAGTTTCTATTTCTAAAACTTTTTAGGTACTCTCTCTAAATTTGATATAGTTTCTCTCTCTCAAAATTAAAATATGATATTGTTTATTTCTCTAAAAATTTTGAAATAGTTTCTCTCTCTAAAAAATTGAGATTGTTTCTTTCTCTAAAAATTTGCATGTAATTTCTCTCTCTAAAATATGATAGTTTCTATCTAAAATTTAAAATTTGAGATAGTTTATCTCTCTAAAATTTTGAGATAGTTTATCTCTCTTCAAAATATTGGTACTTTCTCTCTCTAAAATTTTAACATATTTTCTCTCCAAAAGTTAAAATTTGAGATAGTTTTTCTCTCTAAAATTTTGAGATATTTCATCTTTCTAAAAAAAAATTGGTATTTTTTCCTTATAAAATTTTAACATACTTTCTCTCTTTAAAATTTTAACGTACTCTCTCTAAAAGTTAAAATTTGAGATAGTTTTTCTCTATAAAATTTTTGAGATAGTTTCTCTCTTTAAAAAATTTAAGTATTTTCTCTCTTTAAAATTTTCAAAGCTGCCAAATGCTCCCTGTGTTTCGGATCGAGGGAGCCAATGAGTGAAATCCACGGGCCTTGGAAATACAAAAAAAACAAGTTTTGGTGTGGAAATGAAATCATGGAAAGTAGGTCTTATTTCAATGATTTTGATTGTCTTGATTTTAAGTATCGAAGTCATTAAACAATCCAAACGGTGAATTTTAACAATATCCAAGATATTAGGAAGCCATGCCTTAAAATCATTGCACTGAAATAGGCCCTAAAGGTATTTTAAATTTAAAGTCAGGTGATTCAAAAGGCACTCGTAAAAAAAAAATTTGTCACCCCACAAAAAATGTGATTTTCTTAAGGTGATCTGAATAGCACAAATTTTAGTGAGGTCCAGCGGAACACCATGTCCATTTTTATACAGGCCCAAATACCTTGAACGGTAAGACATCATGTACGTGCACTATTATTGTGTCCTTATAATTCGGTCCGTAAATATTTCAATATTTCGAAATCTTAGAGAGAGTCAGAGAGATCATTAATATTCAATGGGTTGGTATTTCGTCTACAGCATGTGCTAAAAGGTGCACAAGAACCTTTTAATGGTTCAGATTGAACCATGCCCATCCAAGGGCCAATAATAAATCTTGTTTTTTATCTTTAATTTTTTATTAAAAATAATATCAATATGACATTTTTTGTAAAGTTCATTCTTATAAGTAAGATTGAATAAAATTAACAAAAAATGTTTTGAATAAAAAATATTGACCAAAATAAATTTAAAGGTATTTGAGTAAATCTTATTTAAAATATTTTTTAATCATTTTTATTTACTTACCTTTATAAAAATACACCTACGTATGTTACACAAATAAAAATAAAAAATAAAAAATAAAAAATAAAAAATAAAAAACAAAATAAGAGACTACTTTTAAGCCATTGGATATGAGTGCTTTTCCATATTTAATACCAACTCGCGAACAATAGGTTGACCTGTACGTTTTATTCTCATATTTTTATTTATTAAACCCGTGAGTAGTAAGAACTTGTAACTTCTTGTACTATCCAAATCTCCATACTTTTTGCACCATGAACATAGCATTTGTTATGTGTTTCACGCATGGTTAGTAAGTTGGAAAATAATAAAATATCGGCCGACTGAAATATTGGTAATAAATGGGTTTTATTTCAAAATGTCGGAGGAAAAAATTGGGTAAAAAATATGGATTGCCAAAAACAACGGTGTCAAAGTTTGTGAAATATGAAGGCCAGTTGTATGTACCCTCTCCTACCCCCAAAAGGAAGGGCCAGTAGTATGCGCCCTCTTCTCCCCTAAAATCTATGACAACTTAGTATTCTAAGAAGTTCCCTTCAAGTACACTCTTCTTTGCTCCCTCTTCTTATGCACGAGCTGGGGCTCGAGGTTAGACTCAAGGCAAGATTACGCCCCCCCAAAGCCAAAGAAACATCAATTCCGTGCTCCCTACTCCCAGAGCACTATGCTTTACTTGAATTAATTGACTTCACCTTAGTCTCCTGACTACTATATGTTGGAATTTGTGGGAGTATAGAAAGGAAAGAGAATATTTACGTGGTTCAGGTCGAACCCTTACGTCTACGGATCCAAAGCCCCAACCAGCTATATCTTCATTACATTGGATAAATATTTACATCAATAAGTTCCTCTTTATATAGAGGACAATCACACAATAAGATGAGATAGTTATAGTATGATAACTTGATGACCAAGTAACTTGGTCTCTATCTTCTAGATACCTAACCTTATCAAGAGATATATGCATATACATCCATAATGATATATATCAATACGAACCCAAAATATTCATATCCCAACACTCCCCCTCAAACTCAAGATGCTTTGACACAAAGCAGCTCGAGTTTGAACAATACTAAGTTACAAAAAAAAAAAAATCACATGTTACCATGGTCTTCCAAGAAATAACCTTTCTTGGGCTCTTTACTTTCTTCTAGAGACTCTCTCTCTAGGGTCTTCCAAGAAACAACATTTCTTGGGCTCTCTACTTTCTTCTCTGAAGATCTCTCTCTTTAGAGGCTTCTCTCTTTTCAGAGGCTTCTCTGAAGATCTCTCTCTTCAGAGGTTTCTCTTCTTTTTATAGGCTTTCTCTCTCTAAAAGAAAATGATTTTTTTTCTCTCTCTTCGGAACATCCGAGATCGAGTAACGAAAAACTCGACGATCATCACACAGGATAAAGCAACGAAAAACTCCATCATCAAACAAAATCAAAGAACAAAAAACTTGATCATCAACCAGAATCGAGAAATTCAATCATCTTCATCTCCTCATCTGGAGACAAAGCTCTTGATCATCGACTTTGATCGAGAAATTTGATCATCTTCATCTCCTCATCTGGAGACTGGAACTTTGGAATCAATATGACCATAACTTCCCTTTGCATAGTAGTTGGACTGAGTCAGAATCTGGATTTTCTTGTCCACATAGCGGTTACATTAGAGATGTTGATTTCATATCTACTCATCTCATCTCCATATCTCCTATACTTCATCTCTACTCATCTCATGTCCACATCTCCATCTCCACTCATCTCATCTCCATCTCTCCTATACTCTCCCCCTCAAATTGGGTGTGGATGTGAAGAAACACCCAACTTGCAAAATACAATTTTTTCTTTTTCTCTTTTGAGTACAATCATATAAAAAATACCATTGAAATTGGGCTTCTAAACAATAGCCCACATCTTAAAAACATACCACCCATTTTTATTTTAATTTTTTTTTCTTCTCTACTTTTTTTTTTTTTCCCTTCCTTTAACCATAAACTTCCAAATAAATCTCTCTCTCTCTAAAAACCACCACAAACGGAAACGGATATATGAACTGACCGATCAGGAAACCAACAGTAAAGGGCTTACTTATGCATTAAGCCCTGGGAATTAATGAATTTGCTGATTTAAGCTGGGAAGAATTTCGAGGCCACCATCTAGGAGTTGCGCAGAATTGCTCTTTTTAGAGAGGAAACGGACGCCTTTTGTCTGAATAATCAGCCTCGTAGGTTTCCCCAAGAAGAGGGTAGAAAGGCTTGCATTGACGACCTTCAGTGCATAGCCGGATACAGCGAAAGCTACAATATTTAGGATCCTCATCAGGTTGTTCCCCTTCTTGCCCATTTTGATGCACAGTCAACCAAATATGAATACTCCAAATCTTCAAAGCACTTCTCTTAGGAGGAAAGTGGCTCGTTAAAATACACAGGGAGAATAATATTAGATAGGCTTTTACCATTATTTTCTTTGATAATGGACCATAGGCCAACTGGCTTTTCTTTCTCCTTTGGCTCTGGCAACTTATCCCTCCTTTTGAGGGGGGACTTTTGACGAGTGGACTTATAGAGAGAGAAAGGAACAAACATCCTCCATAAAGCTCACATACGACACAACCTTGATGACATGGAGATATGGAGATGAGATGCTTACAAGGTAAGTTATCTTTAATAAGAAAAGCCAATTCTTCCACCATAGCAAATTGATCCGTGCCAATGATTTGGAGGTCAAGGGTTGCAGTTGAAATTTGAGACAAAGAACCCTGGATAATATTTAGCACTCGCTTCACATCGCCATCATTCACAAGGAACCTTGGAATCACCATTACTCTTTTTACCAACTCGATCCTCGAACATCATGGGAGAATAAAGGTTATGCTACCAACACATCAACAAGAATTGGTGGTTGCAGATGGTCTTGAAATTTCCTGAGATCAACTCTAATACCATGTTAGAATTTGTGGGAGCATAGAAGGGAGAGAGAATATTTATGTGGTTCATGCCGAACCCTTACGTTCACGTATCCAAAGCCCCAACCGGCTATATCTTCATTATATTGGATAAATGTTTACATCAATAAATTCATCTTTATATAGAGGACAATCACACGATTAGAGGAGATAATTATGGTATGATAACTTGGTCACCAAGTAACTTGGTCTCTATCTTCTAGATACCTAACCTTATCAAGAGATCTATACATATACATTCATAATGATGTATATCAATATGAACCCAAGATATCTAAATCCCAACACTATAATTCAAGATCTTAATTACTTAGTGCCAAAATGTATAAGCTATGATCAGTTTGGATTTTTTTTTTTTTGAGGTAACTCAGCAGAGGTTCCTAACCTCTTTTTTTTTTTTGCAGATAAATTAGGGAGTTAGCTTTTTTCTTTTTTCTTTCTTTTTTTTAGCTTTTTTCTTCTTTTTTTTTCATATAGATTAGGGAGTTAGCTTCTTCTTTTTTTTTCAGATAGATTAGGGAGTTAGCTTTTCTGAAAGTGTTAGTAGAATTGGAAACCATAACGTAGTAACTAGATATGGGGGTGCAACCACCTAACCAGCCCCTTTCCTAATGACGAGTTTGGATGCCCTAGTAGTTTTGCTCCTTAATAGATTAATTTGAAAATAAAGGTATATCAGGTTTCTCCAATAATAGCTTTGGGGGCGTTTAATGGTGGCGTGGCACTTATAAGTAGAATTTTTAACAATTAAATAAAAAAATTGAATTTGCAGTATGAAATTCTACATATCCACTACAATTATTACACTTTCCTTTTTACCACTCTAACCCAACTTGTATGATACATGTACTTCAAACATATTTAAACGCATAAGTCATTAGATGAAAATTTTTTTATTATCACTTTAACTAAACTTCCTTATTTATGGGATTATAGGGAAGAGTGAGACAGAGTATGGATTATTTTTAACAAAATTAATGAAGACGGAGATACCGACCATATATTGCTCTCATATTTATCATATTAACAAAATAGATAAGGATCTCATTGCTCCCAAATTTATAGGATTATTGATATGAGCATTACATCAAACCTAGAAAGTAAATAAACCAAAAAGGAAGAGAGAGAGAGAGAGGGATATTTACTTTTTTTTTTTTTATTAAATGTTATCTAATTTTATTGATGAAATACTTATATAAAAGAAATTATATCATCAGAAACTGTAAAAGAGGTAAGCGAAGCCCCACCCTCAGCCAAAGAGTTTGCCTCCCTATACATATGGATGAAAGAGATCGTTATAAATTCTACCATGTCAAAGATCTAAAGCCACACCGCTTTGAGCTCCCAGGGAACTTGTAGCTCTTTATTACACCATCTTATGACATTCATCGAGTTACTTTCAATCACACAACGGTTACCCAAACTTCTACTAATAAAACTCTTCAGTCCATGTAAAAGAGCAAGCACATCAGCATGATTTGTAGTGGCAACTCCTATGGGGTGGCAAAGGTAAAAGTAACATTACCATTCCAATTCTGAAAGACCCCACCAATTCCAGCCACACCTGGATTACCTAAAGAGCTACTATTGAATTTAAGTTTGAAACTCCATTGAACAGGTGAATTCCAGCCGCCATCGTCATCGATCATGAAATGACATCCTATAGCAAGATTTAACCAAGAAAAGCCTATCACTTTCCAGCTCCCATACCATCTCATCTATCAAATTTCATGGAATATAAAGTTCATGCAAAGTCTCCATCAACGAACTTAATTGAAAGAAGAGTGTATCATTTATCCCTTTATATTGGAGGTTCATGCAAAGTCTCCATCAAAAAACTTAATTGAGAGAAGAGCGTACCATTTATCATGCTATATTGGAGGGGCACATTTCAAATAAGGTTCACATTCCAAATAACCTGATTCCCTCTCACTTCTAAAATATCAGCCACCTTAGCATTGAGATTAGTCATTTTGTCAAAAATTCCTAGAAAAACATAGTTTAACGGACTATTTCCAAGCCATTGATGATGTCAAAATGAGATTTGATCACCATTTCCAACAGACAAACCCAAATAACCCGCAATCAAAGGTTTGCAATTAAAAATAGATATCCAAAAGATAGATTTGTTATTCCCTCTGCTACCCAAGATCCAAATCCCTGTCTATTAATGCCATATTTAGCGGAAAGAACTTGTTACCATAACTGATCCTCAAAGTTAAAATTGCGTTACCACCATTTCTAAAGAAGGGCTTGATTGAAACATTTAATTTTCCTTATCCCATACCTCCTTTACTCTTCGAAGTACATACTATATCCCACCTATGGAGATGATACTTCCTAGCTTCCCCATAAGAGCCCCATAAAAAATTTTGCATCATACACTCAATTTTCCTAGCAACTGAAGCCGGCATCTAAATAATAGATATTTCATAAATAGGGAGGTTTGCCAAACATGAACTCAAAAGAGTTGCCCTTCCACCCAAAGATCAAAATTTTGGCTTCCATAAATCCAACTTGACTTGAACTCTTTCCACCATTTTATCCCAAATTGATACCGAAAGCCGTGTATCAGAAATTGGCAAATCCAAATAAGTATTTCATTGCTAAGGATATTTATTATTGATACTTACAATGTCAACAAAATAGATACAGATATCATTTCTCCATATTTACTATATCAACAAAATAGATAAGGATATCATTGCTTCCATATTTATGAGATTATAGAGAAGAGAGAAAAATTTACCATATCAATAAAATAATAAATAAGGATCTCATTGCTCCCATATTTACGGGATTATTGGGAAAAGAGAGAGAGAGAGAGAGCGACATTATTTTGTACGTTAAAAAAAAAAAGTAATTAAATCCAACTTAGAAAGTAAATAAATCATAAGGGAAGAGAGAGAGAGAGAGTACGTATACGGGAAGAGAGATAGAGAGAGTATGCATTATTTTCAATCTTCTAACTTATTTAGAGGCTTTATTGATTTATTTAACCAGAGGCTTTACAGAGATATATAGAGCTCTATATCAATCTTTATTCTTTAAATGCATATGTAAAGTGGGTTTTTTTAGGGTGATTTCATGTACTATAAATATAAAAATAAAATAAAATAAACTCAAAGATGCCGAATTGTATTCACATTCATTATTACCGTTAAAAATCCATAATAAAAAAATATGCAAGCCATTTGAACAGAGAACAGAGTAATCACAAAATACTAAAAAAGCAAAGTATGATGGAGAAATCATTACCTCAAAGAAGAAACTTAGTCTCTGAACCAATATAACAAAACCTAAAAAATAACCAGTAAAAAAATAAAGAAACGAGAAATGAACCCAATAAACTAAAAGAAAAACCAAATAGTAAAATATGAGGAGAGAGAGAGAGAGAGAGAAAGAGAGAGTCCATATATTAAATTATCGTTCTTTCAATTATAACAAAGTAGTGTACATTGGCTTCTCTCTGAGCCACTCTTCTATCATTATCTTTTATAAGTTAATATAACTAAAGCTTTTTTGTTATTAGTATGTTTTGTTTGTCTTTCATATTGTATGCATGTAATATGGTTTTAACAAAAGAAAGCACACAACATCTTAATCATATGGTATGGACAATTAGAAAGTTGTTTATTATAGTATTGCTTACTTTCATTCAATACCTAAGAAATATCATCTTCTTAGTTATCGTACAATATTGTTGTCAATTGTTAATCATTATAAGTTGATCGGGTTACAGGAGGCTAATAGGCAAAAATAAAAAAATTATAGTTAGGTGAAATAGAGTCAACACATCTATATATATATATATATAAGAAAGTCATCATTGCTTATTCTATTGTTATGTACAACAAACATAATCCGACTGTTTATAGATTAAGCACCATCTAGTTAAGTTTCATGATGTCTTCGTTGAATTCCCTCAAAGAAAGAAATGTCACGATGATGACTACATAAAAGCAAAAGCCAATACAAGACATGTCATTATCAATTTCTTCTCCTTCTCCAAATGGGCTGAAAGATTGTGTCTCATGTTTTCGGATGAAGAGAATGAAATTATGAATGGGCTGAAACATTGTCTCTCATATTTTTGGGTGAAGAGAGTAAAATTAAGTTCAGATGATAGTTAGCAAGTGATAGACAACAATATATCTGCAAGTCAAAATACAATAATCAATAAGTTTTTATCTAACAATTCGAGGCAAAAAATATGGTGAGTCAAAAATTAGGCAAATAAAAAATCATGAATATTTCAATTTTGGCTAAAAAAATTGAGTTAAAATAAAATTTCAAATAGATATAAATAACATAAAATGAAAGAGTTATATTATATGTGTTGGGTGATGCATTCCTACATTGCATCCCCAAGGCATAAACTATACTTCCCAAAGATATATATAAATGGTGATCCCTCTAACAGAATTAAAACCCACAGTCTAAATATTTCCTTCCAAAAATTATCATGTTTTGGTTTAAAATTTATTTATTCTTAACATATTAATTATCTCAATGTTAGAATATATATTCCTTAAAAATTAGGGCCAAAATGCATTTAAAAAATGGGTTATTAAGAGGGGGCACATTTCTACTATTTTGTCGAGGACTCGCAGAAATTGTATCCTAAAATAAAATGATGAAATGTCATGGATTGCTAGCATTTAGTGTCATACTTGAATATATTTTGTCCAAATTTCATAAATACAATAACATGGTATGCATCCTCTAATGTCGGGAGCAGACAATAAAAAGCAACTAAGAATAGTAAAGAAACAAATTCAATGAAAATAATAAGAACAACAAGCAAAAGGTGTACAAGTGACTTAGAAAAAAAAACTACAGACAAAGATTGACACCAGTAAGGAGGGTGATTTAGTTACAAGTGGA
>NW_006494876.1:1522300-1545680 GCF_000471905.2 Amborella trichopoda
GATATATATAAATGTGATCCCTCTAACAGAATTAAAACCCACAGTCTAAATATTTCCTTCCAAAAATTATACATGTTTTGGTTTAAAATTTATTTATTCTTAACATATTAATTATCTCAATGTTAGAATATATATTCCTTAAAAATTAGGGCCAAAATGACATTTAAAAAATGGGTTATTAAGAGGGGGCACATTTCTACTATTTTGTCGAGGACTCGCAGAAATTGTATCCTAAAATAAAATGATGAAATGTCATGGATTGCTAGCATTTAGTGTCATACTTGAATATATTTTGTCCAAATTTCATAAATACAATAACATGGTATGCATCCTCTAATGTCGGGAGCAGACAATAAAAAGCAACTAAGAATAGTAAAGAAACAAATTCAATGAAAATAATAAGAACAACAAGCAAAAGGTGTACAAGTGCTTAGAAAAAAAACTCAGCAAAAGATTGCACCAGTAAGGAGGGGTGATTTAGTTCAAGTGGAAGGCTCTAAAAGGGCAAATGAGATGCGCAAAAGGACATTAATAGAAATAGTAAGAAGGGATGTGGTGACTTGTGGTCTGACTAGGGGTATGGCCCTTGATCGAACAAAAGGTTGGAGCAGGATTCGTGTATCTGATCCCAACTAATTAGAGGATAAGGCTAGGATGATGATGATAGGATTACATCTCACAAATCTCGAAAATCCAAAAATATGAGTGTTCCATCCAAAGAGAATTGAGCTTAGAGGATCCAATTATACCTCCTTATAAGGTAAACTCAAGGGAAGACATGGAAGATCTAAAGGAGCCAAGTTCAATTGTTCTCATTGAATCAACTATTTTGTCTTCCCAATGGCCAAAATACGATCTCCAAGAAACCCCCAAGGGTCCCCCTGAACCATTATCAAGTGGTTTCCTAAAAACCCACCTAATTGGGATGAATAGCCTGACCCAGAAGAATTATTCAAGTTACCTTCTTCGAACATTATCAAGTCAACTTAATAGGTAACCCCCCTTAAGCGGGAGGAAGGAATGAGAGAAGACGAACACTCCCAAAAGATAGCAAGGGAAGGAGAATGCCTATGCCAAGAGAGATATATTGTAACTAAAAAACTATGATTGATGATAAGACAAGTCCCCACAATCAATGCCGCTAAGGGTGACCCCAACTACTGTTGGAATTATGAAATTTCAAGACTTTAAATCCAATACCCATTGTGCAATGGGAGCGAGTCAGAGAGGATGATTCTAGGTGGTCAGTGCACTAGGGCCTAGGATCATAGATCCTGTGATACAGGGAAAGAATAAATACAGAAAGTTAATGCTAAAAACAAATGAAGGTTGAGAGAAAATACACTCTCTCAAAGATTTGCAAGGGGATCCACCCCAAATATAATCTCTTCACGAGACCAAATTTTAATAACTCATTCACTCTGATTTACAATTAAGGGAAACCTCCCTTTAGATAGACTAAAAAAAAATGGGTTCGACATCCTCAATAACATATTTGACATAAGATCGTGGAGGGAGTATATTTGGAACTCAGATCTTAGCCAGGGTCTCTTTCAATGTGGACAATTTACCTTTCAGCTGGACGAACTCAACTGACTCATGGGTTTTAATCTCAGAAATCTGTTGGTTCCCCAAAACCGATGGCATAATTTGTGGTGCAGGAGATGCAGCTGATATTGGCTGCACCAGACTAGGCGTAGGCTGGACCAACGAGATGGCTGAAGCCGCATATGCTGACATAGGTGAAGAGGCCTGAGCTGAGGCGGTTGGAGCTTGGTACAGAATAGGCATGGGGTAATGGTGCCTGAGCAGAGGGATAATACTGATATGTCTGAGAAGTGACCTGGACTGAAGGATCATGGGACTGGAAAGCTGGTGCTAGTGCATGACAATGGACAATGGGGGCCTGGTGTATTTATCCCAGGTAAGGATGGCTGGAGGCCAGAGAGTATGGGGCCGACATATATGACTGACTCAGAGGATACTGAGTTAGAACAAGGGCTGAATATGCCACTTGTGAATAATAATGTGAGACCAAGACGGCTTAAATAGGCTGCATCGGTGGGTGACTATACAGGACCTGAGGAGGGTCAGGTCTGGATTGACTATGGTATGGACGGTCCCATGGTTGAGTCGGTTCTGTGAAAGGTGGAGGACAAGAAGAATGCTAGTGTCGGCTCGCCAACGTGGTTGAACTCACATGATTCTTTTGGTCAAGGGCTAGAATGACTCTGACCTGACCAACGACTGGATATCTTAGGTGGGGCATGTGGCTCAACAAGGCCTCAAGAAAGTGTTGACCTCAGGTAAGTTCCTAAGACACTAGATTGAAAGGGACTCGTAGTCCATAGAATCAAGGGTGAACCTTGAGGAATAGATGCATGGCCTGATGAACTCTTCGATTTAAGCGAATATGTTTGACTCTCTAGATTTCATTGGCGGCTAGCTTTGCTTGGGCCTTAACTTAATCTTAGCCAGTACTCTAAGTCTAACAGGTTGGCTTGCCTGATAAGCTCATCATCTGAGTTGCTATGAACCTTACTGAGTTGGTGACCCCTAGAATGGATCTTTTGAGGAGGTTGGTAGTGTGCCTCTAATTGGGCAGCATTAACTCTAGAGCTAGACATATATGGGTGGTTTGCCCCTAGTTGTGCAACATTACCTTTAGACTTGGACATTTGTGGGAGGTGTGCCCCTGATTGGGTTGCATCTTCCCTAGACCTAAACTCAGAATATGAATGTGGGTTTAACCCTGGTTCTTTAGTCTCAGATCGAATGCCTTGACTGTTTTGAGTAGCTCTAGCCATGCAGACTAGCTGGACTATACGACTTTGATGGACTGCAGATGGGCCAACTAGGCTTTGCCCTGGTGTGGATTATGAACCCACTAAAACTTGATATTGACTGACCTAAGATAGGGTAGACCTAGGGAACTGAGCTATAAGGTCTTGTAGGTCTTGTCATCCAAAGGAGTCTAGACTATGGAGTAGACTTAATAAGTGAGTCACCGTGAACCATGCACAAAAATCTTCTTTCTTTTTCATTTTTATTTTTATTTTTTTTTTTTCTATATTTTTCGTTTTATGCTTTTTTTCTTCTTAGCTATCTAAACAAACAAGATAAAAATGCTTCTAAAAGATTTTTTTTTTTTTTTCTTTAAAAAGAAGATAAAGTCAAGAAAATTCTAAGCTATGCAGATAAGGCTTAAAAGCAAAAGATAAGATAAAAAAAGATGAGATATATTTCCAATCTAAACAGATAAAGCAAAGAAAGCATAGATCTATCTTTTTTTCTTTTCTTTTCGGTTTTTTTTTTTTCATTTTAAAATTATTTTATCAAAAGATATAAAGATTCGTTTTTTTCTTAGGAAATAGATAAATATCCTTTCTAAAAGATGTATTCTAAAAAGATAAATATGCACTTACAGAAGATATGTATGATCTAAAGAAGATAAAAAATGCTACTAAAAAATTTAAAGATGCTTCCAAAGATGATAAAGATGATTTAAAATATGATAAAGAATGCTTTGAAGATGATAAAGATGATCTAAAGATGATGAGCATGATTGAAATAATATCTAAAAAAGAAGATGTAAAAGATGATCAACATGGATCTAAAGATGATCTAAAAAACAAAGATGATCTAAAATATGAATATAAAAGAAGAACTAAAGATAAAGGTTATTAAGATTGATCTACAAGAAGATGATAAAAATTGATCTAAAAGATGAATCTAAAAGAAGATGATCTAAAAAAGATGGTAAAGATTGATCTAAAAGATGAATCTAAAAAAGCCTGATATAAAACAGATGATAAAAATTAATCCAAAAGATGATAAAGATTAATCTAAAAGATCATAAAGATTGAGAGAAAAAAGTTCCTAAATTTTTTATGGAGAAAGAAAAAATATAAAATCTACAAAGAAAAGATAAAATCTAAAAGAAATCTTTTCAAATCTACATTAATTTTCTTCTTTTTTGTTTTTTTATTTTTGCAGGAAAATAAATATGAGAAAACAAAGAAGCTTTTTTTTTAACTTTAAAATATGGATATGAAGCTCAAGTCCCCCACGGTGGGAACAAAACTGTTTACGCTGCGCCGATCTCTGGGATGAGATATGCTCAAATATTAACAAAACTGGATTATTTTTTAAAAAGTAGAGAAAGTGAGGTCGCTTAAATTAAGGGCTCAAAAAAATCCCAGATCTATGCAGATTCGTTCTTTTTCTGAGTCCACTGGTAGCCCCAGCTCCAAATTCGTATTTTGACATAAAAAAACACTTCTAAATGTAATTAAATATAATAATAAATTAATTTTCAAAAGAAAATAAAATAAAGCAAATAATTAAATGAATAAAAACAAACTAAATTAAGCGAAGAAATAAATACTCACCTCTAGGGACCTGAAACCTAGAGTTCGGTTTTGAATCAAGCCGCTCTTCTGATTCGCACTACCATCTCTTTTTTTTTATGTTTTTGCTTGTTGGAATTGATAGATCTAACTTTCATTGATCTAGATCTATGTTTATAAAGCAGGGAAAAAAATTGAGAATTTTAAGTAGGGACTACTTAGGCTTTTCTTAAGATTAGAGGAGAATTTTCTTAGTTTTCTAAAGTTTTAGGATCTCCTAAGGTTCAATATGAATTCTGAGATTTTCTGTGATTTTTGGAATTCCTTGGTATTTTTTTTAGTGTTTTAGGAATTCGTTAGGGTTTTTTCTATTTTTTGGTATTTTTGGACTATTTTCCTAATTTTGGGTTTTTTTAAAGGTTTTCTTGATATCTTTTCTCTGGTTTCTTTTTGGGTTATAGAGGGGGGTATTTATAGGATTCGAATGGTGATTTTTCTTGTTTTTTTTTTTTTGGAAATTTTGGCTTTATCTAATTAAAGAAAGCATGTTCACTACATCATCGGGCCACATCTAGGCCTTTCGAGTCTCGTCACGGCCCAGCCCGCAACTCGACACTTGGGTCTCATAGCGATTAAATTATCATTTATATGACTTTTTTATATGTAGATCAGATTCGGGCAATTCTTAGACCGTTGGAAAGCTTTCGGGATATAAGTCAAGTTGGAATAGGTTTTGGGTAGTTTTGATAAAGTTATATTGGGTCTAGGTTGCCGATGGTATACTAGAGTTTTTGTGGTCCTTCAGGCTCAGAATTGAGGTTTTTAGGAGTTCCATTGACCATAATTTTGATAGGGTTTCTACAAATGAGCTGTGAAATACATCTTCCCTGGGGGCTTAAATCCCAAATGTACAAAAATAAAGTTTTTTCACATGGCATCAGAGCATAGTTTCTATATGCTATCTGTTCATGTCTATGAGGGGTTCCTTCTTTCGACCATACTATGGCGGTAGATATCGATCTCTATAATGTATTGGCTCGTCAGATCCAATTAATCTTGCTCGCTCTTTCTACAAAAATATTTTTTGGGGAGAAACTTTTGTAGTTTCTCATATTTGAGTCTTCTTATTAACCATTGGTTTTGCACCGTTTTGGTGTAGGCCCTAGTAACCATTGCTACACATCCGAACTTTCTCTTAAAAGTCAGTTGGTATGTCTTCTAGTGGGAAAAAATCATCAAAGTCTTGGTCACCGTCTTACCCTTGCCTGCTAATTGATCTCTCTCACAGTACATTAAAAGTTTATCGATCCATTGTTCCGTGTTTGTAGATCTTGTTACCAAAAAAAAAATTCTCGCATCTAAGTTTTGATATCAGATCCAGGTTCTTGATCACGTCTGAAGGTGCTCATATAATTTGTATATGGCTTTTGAAAAAGGAGATGTCTTGGCAATAAAATTTGATGGCAAAATTTTTATCTATGATCTATAAGCCATCTGCCACTGCCCATTGCTTTAGGTAAACCATTGTTGTTGTGTTCCCCTCTGATGCTGGATCTATGGTCAGCCGGATTTGAAACCCGCCTCTAACTCCACCTCTAAAAAAGGCCTCTAAAAAGGACTGATTTGCACCATCTGTAAAACAGCCACCGAGTCGTGTTTCGACTTTCTGATATGTCTCACTGTCAAGTTGTGTTTCGACTCTTTGATCTGTTTTGGAACTTACTGTTCTCAACTTTGAATCTAAGGTTCAACTGTGCTTGTTGATCCGCCACTGATTGCTATCGGCTCTTCCACGTGCCTCCTGTTTGATGTTCGAATTTCTCGATCCTGGTTGATGATCAAGTTTCCCGTTAATCGATCATATTTAATGATTGAGTTTTCCATTACTCAATCAAATTGGATGATGGAGTTTTCGATTACTCCACCCTATAGGATGATCAAGTTTTTTTTTTTTCGTTACTTGATCCTATCTATTTCGGAGGCCTATTGATTTGTTGTTATCTGAGACTGTTTTATTCGAGGCGTCAGTTTTTTAGGATTGCTAATTTGCAGTTGCTCAAGCTTCTTCTTTTCCTGCTTTGTTTCTAAGGCCTGCGTTCAGTTGTTCAAACTCAAGTTGCTTTCTCTTGACGTATCTTGAGTTTGAGGGGGAGTGTGAAAATAATAGAAACCTATGCTTATTTTTTGGTACAATATTTTCTTCCTTTTATGTGTACCCATATTAAGAAGGTTATGTACCAATATTAAGAAGATGCTTTATTGCATATGCTACTTTCTTTAGTAGTACACAGCTTTGTAACTCTATAAATTGGAGCTCTTGTTCACATCTTTTATGGGCTCTAAAATACATCTTCCATAGGGGCTTAAGGCTCAAATATACAGAAATACAGTTTTACATATCCCATAGAGATTCATCTTAACAATCAACGAAATTTGAGACATATTGAGCGGGATCCAACCTCATGGTGTTACAAGGAGTGCCATTCAAGGGTAGATACCCTTAGTAAGGTACCACCTTGATAGCTTTGAAGGTGCACAAATTCTGATGTATGTACATATTCTTTTATTAGATTGTAAAGATAAACGATGAATGAAATAGAAATAAGTTAGCATTTAAATGAAAAATAAAAATAAAAAATCAAGTTTCATTACGGAACATTTGATAATTGGAACATCCAAGCCCACAAGCTAGAAGTTCCAGTATATTGTAGCACTTCATGTTTTGTTAATAAGAAGTGTTATAAGAAACTGATTTTTAGAAATTCTAGGTTCTCAATAAATGAGAACCATAGCTTTCATCCGCCATTAAAGTTTGCTCCTTCAGGAAGCATACCCCTCATCTTGTTTTTTTCTTTTTTTTCCCTACAGAGTCCTTTTCCCCTCTCTATCTCTCTTTATCTCATTTAATCTATCTATGCTATTTCTCTATCTAAATCCTCTCACTGGCCATGTCATTTGTCTCTAACTCCTCTCTCTAACTATCACGTTTCTTAACTCTTTTTGTCATTCTAAATTTGCTCAGTCCCTCTAATGCCTTCTCTCTCAAACTCATGTATCTCAATTCTCTGTCTTTTCTAATGCAGCTCGCCCAGGCAATAGTCCTAGGAAAAACGAGGCAATAATATAATAAGAGAAATTATTGGGATTTTATTTTTTTACTTTAATTGTTATTTTTTTATTTCATTGGAGACAAGTTTAGTCTTTTATTTTTAAGCTAATAATGAGTGACTATGATTAAATAGGATGGATGATCTACATTTTGTAAGAACTTTTTAGAGTTATGAGTTATAAAAGTACTTGTTATTGAAGGGTTTAAGGAGTTGAATTATTATTTTCTACAGATAAACTCGGCACTACCCCTAAAGCTTCAGGCCCTGCTTTACTAATGAAAAAACCAAAAAAAAAAAAATGTAAATGCAGTCGGAGGATTCAATCGTTGGACTAAGGGCCAATTTTCAAAAAAATAAGAAAACATGTGTTGACCGAGGTCCCTATCCTCTGACCGCACTTTATTTCTTTTTTTTTTTTAGAGAAAAACAAGGGTTCGAGGATCAGGACCTCGTTGCTTTACTAGGGTTATGCTGTGCCCACAGGGCGATCTAAGGATTCTAACCTTAGATCACTTGGGCACTACCCCTAAAGCATGGGGCATTACCTTACGGGAAAAAAAACTAAAAATATAAATAAATTAAAATACAGTTCGAGGATGAAATTCTTGGATTGAGGTCAATTTTGTAAAAAATAAAAAATAAAAAATAAAAAATAAAACATAAAAAATAAAAAATGCGGGTTGATCGAATTTTCTTGTAATTTCTGCTGATAATCTGATAATTTTATATTTTTAGTAAAAGTAAGTAACTATTTCAAGTCCGTCTGTAATTTACTCTCAATATATTTAAATAGAAAATTAAAAATAAAAACCTAAATATAATCTGTTATAGTATAGCTGATTTAATGATTTTGTAAGAAATTTCAACCCCTTGATTGATATTTTCCCTCAATGAGTTTGACCTTAGAGAGATAGAGATGGAGATGGAGATGTGGATGGGGAAGTCCTACGAACATAGAAATAGAGACCTACATATTTGAAGATACATAACTGAAACACATTTTCTTACCACGAGAAAGAGAGGAAAGAGAGAAACCAATGCCGATATTGCAGAGAGAGAGAGAGAGAAAAAGCCTACAATCTACCACCTTAAAGAGAGAAAGAGAGTAGCATCTAGAGATAAAGAGACCACTATCTTGGGCATCAAGCTTTTTTTGGAATCTTGTGTCACAGAAAGAGAGAGAGAGAGAGAAGAAATCTCCTGTCACAGAGAGAGGGAGAGAGTAGAATAAGCATCGGCATGGCGATGGCGATGGCCGAAGAGCCCTTCTCACCCTTTATAGGGAATATGCCCCTATTGCCTCACCCAACGCATTCGTTACCTCAAAATCCAGTAGAAACAAGTTTCTTCTTTTTTTTTCTACAAGAAAAGAAGATCAAAGAACTCCAAATCCTTCTTTCTCTCTCTTTTCAGTAAACTCCGTTGTGGACGCTGCCTGCCTCGCCGGAAATCCATCTCTTCCGTCCACCCCACCCATGGCTCAGGCAAGGACTAATTTTCCGGCAACATTCCAGAACAAACCCAATTTTCCATTGACGATTCCAGCCAAGATTCAATGGGCTCTGACTACGAGTGGGCTTCTTCGCCCGTTGGAGTTCTTTTTGCGATCGAGAGGATTCAAGAATCGCCGATCATTTGGAGAGGAAGCAAGAGTGCGCCACGTGGAAAGAGTTGAATCCAACGGCGTTAAGGCCTCTTGCGCCCCATCAAGTTAACGGCGTCGATTTAAACAACTCGGATAGTGATGATGATGGTTCTGACGACGAGTGGGCTCCATCGCTTGATGCTGTTCTTGGTGTCAAGGGAGAGGTTCCAAGAATTGCCGATCCTTTCAATAGGAAGCAACAACGCACCACATGGAAGGAGATGCATCCAACGGCGTTAAGACCTCTTTCGCCCCACCAAGTTAACGTCGTCGAATCGGACGGTGATAATACCTCTGACGGAGATTTGCTCTTTAGCTGGGAATCGTCGCCGAGTCTGAGCTCAAGGACGACTCGATTAACATAAAACAAAGGAGAGACTTGTTTTAAAGATTTTGAGTTTTCTGGTTACTTTTTCTTTTCTTTTCTTTTCCTCTTTTTTGTTTTTTTGTTTTTTTTTTTGGTCTTTTCTAGGTATTGGTTTTTGAGGTTATTTTTGTATGCTTTTTTTTTTTTTTGAATTGTTTTCATTTTTTCTTTTCTAAGTATAGGGTTTTATGGTTATTTTTGTATGCATATTTCTAGTGTTTGTTGTCCTATATTTATTCATTTAATGTTTACCTCCTAGGGTTGAACCCACAAAACTCAAGCATGTTGTTATAAATTAGAGTTTTGTCCATTGATGTACATATTTATCCAAAAATAAGTGAAGATGTAGCCCATTGGGGCTTTGGATCCGTAGACGTAAAGCTTCGGCTTGAACCACGTGAATGTTATATTCTATCTTCTTATCTCCTCATTCAATGTCTGTGTATGTATGCTCTCACCAAATCTTCAACATTATCTACGATTTTTTTATGTGAATTATTGGAAATTTTTTTCTTTTTTCTTGAGGAAAATTGAGATTCCAAATTTTCTTATATGACGCCTAATTTTTTGAATTATTTATGTACAATGAAATATTGCTCTGTTCTAAAAATTAAAAATAAATTTATAAAATCATATTGAATTGTGTGTGTATTTTTTAATGCGGCTGCCTTGACTTTTATGAGATTTATAAGCAATTCTAAAATAATATAAATTAGACGATTCATTTTCAAGATTAAGGACCGAAAACGCACCTTGGGAGTCCATTTATGCTTCAATCCATGTATTTGGAGCTCAAATTAGGTGATCTTTGTTGTCGATAACCAAAAAAACTACAAAACATTTTTAAGGCTCGATCATTTTCTTTTATCAATTCCTTGTTTTTTATTCTAAAAGTAATAATAAAAATAAATATTCACTAACTTATTTCTATGAATTTGGAATTTTCAAATTTTAATAATAAAATAAATGTAAAAAAGTTTATATAAGGTTGCAACATTAAATGTAGAATTAAGGGGCACCTCATAAATCCATCGTAAAAGGTTGTTTTGAAAAACCCTCTAATTGATTATCTCGATATTGAGATGTATGAATATAAAAAGCAAAAAGATTTCGAGTCCTAAACATAGTTTATCTTGCAACACATTATCTGGAATGTCTATTTTGAATTTTTTTTTAAGTGTTTATGGATCTACTTGATTTGAACCATTTTTAGAGTTTAAAATTTTATAATTAGAGATGAATATAGATTATTAAGCCATCCTAAAAACTTTTAATGCCAAAATTATATTTATGATAAAATATGAAGGTGCGTCTTAATTTGGTTGTTTAAGATTGCAACCTTACACAAACCACTTCCAATAAATATTCATTAAATTAGCTTTAATAAAGTTTGGTATTTTTCAATAGGGATTGTTTAAAAACAAACCATTTATCTTTTGTATAAAGAGGTCACAATCCTTATTGTTCGTTAGATTTCAAAATAGGTGGTTGTAAGAGTATCATTGATTAGACATAAATTTCCCCGAAGAAAACACCTCGGACTTCGTGACTCACCCCAAACCTTCTAATTTGACACCGAATGAGTGAGAATAGTCGTGACCTCCTTATTCAAAAGATAAACGGTCTTTTTATAGACAATTGAAGATTGCAATTCAAGAATATACGTTCATCAAATAAAAGTATTTCACAAGTGTTAATTATTTCAATAATGTTAACAAGAAATATTAAAGTTTTTTTTATGCGATTTGATACTGCCCAATAATAATAAGAGAAAGGTTTCTATGCTTCTGTTACATCATAGAAGTTCTATCCTCCCCCTACCATCCAGCAGTCCAATTTTGATCAAGAGAGCCACTCATCGTTTAATCTTAGATCCGATGTCTCAAAGTATTTTATTTTTAGTTTTTTTTATACAAATTGTATAAATATGAAATTTGGTATGTGCCATCTTGGTTCTTGCCACCAAAAACAATGTATAATGTTGAAAAATTACCTAGACCCTCATTTTTTGGGTTTGAAATACTATTTTTTGGGTTTGAAATACTATTTTTTTTACAATCATAATGTTTAAGTAAAAATGATCTATTTAAAGGTTTTTCAATGCTTGAATTACAATTTCGGATGAGTTGTTAGGTGAAGCTTTACTTTGATAGGGCTGCAGCCTTATCAAACCATTTTCCTTATTTTTAAATTTCTATTTAAATAAAGTACATTATACACAAATCTTAAGAATAAATTACAGACGGATCTGAAATAACTACTTAAAATACAAAATGATCTGATTATAAGTAGATATTATAATGAAGGTCAGTCAACCCACATCTTCTTATTTTTTTACAAACTTGCGTCTCTGTCCCCTGCTAAAATTCTTCAATACCAAGTATATCTATAACTCATAACTCTAAAAAATTCCTACAAACTTTCAGCCATCTATCTTATTTAATCTTTGCCACACATTATTAACTTAAAAAAAAAAATTGACTAAACTTGTCTCTAATGGTCATATGCCCCTTCTTTGCCCGGCCACAGGCTATTAGCTGGGTCATGACTATTAGAAAGACAGATAAGAGCACGGTTAATGAGATATACCCATGGCTGCATTAGAAAGACAGAGAAGAGCACGGGTAGAGAGATAGAGGAGTTAGACAGAGCAGAGCACGGGTAGAGAGATAGAGTTAGATAGGGATGGTATTAGAGAGAATGGGCACATTTAGATTGACAAAAGTGTTAGAGAAACGTGATAGTTAGAGAGAGGAGGAAGAGAGAAATGGCATGGTCAGAGACGATTTAGAGAGAAAAATAGCATGTTACATAGATAAATGAAATAAAGAGAGATAGAGAGGGAGAAAGGTCATGGTAGGGAAAAAAAACACAAAAAAAGACGAGGGGTGAGCTTCCTGGATGAGCGAACTTTAATGGCGGATGGAAGCAATGGTTATCATTTTTTGAGAACCTATAATTTCTAAAAATCAGTTTGCTATAGTACTTCCTATTAACAAACAAAGAAGTACTACAATAAACTAGAACTTATATCTTATGGGCCTGGATGTTCCAGTTATCAAATGTTTTTAAAGATGGATGCAAATATGAGGTCCATCTAAAAACAATTGAAAGAAACGGTCCAAATGTTTTCTTAATGGGTGTGGTTTCTGTAAGGTTGCCGCCTTAAACAATCCAAGAAAGACATCTCCAAATTTTATCCAAACATGTAATTTTGGTATAAAAACTTCTTAAGATTATCTAAAAATCTATTTTCATATCTAATTATAAAATTTTAAACTCCAAAAATGGTTAAAATCAAGTAGATCTATGAACATATGAAAATATTGAAAATGGAGGGTCTAAATAATGTGTTGCGAGATGCACTACTTCTAGGACTATAAATATTATTATTTTTCTCATATTCCTATCTCTCGATATCGACATGATCAACTAGAGGGTTTTTTCAACATTAAAACAACCTTTTCCAAAAAAAATTTGAGGTGCATCAGTAATTCTACATTTTAAAGTTGCAACCATATATAAACTTTTTCTTTTCTTAATAGAAGTATTATTTTTAGTTTTTAAAATTGATTTATTTTTTCATATTCATGAACCTTTATAAATTAAGTCCAAAAAACCATCTCAAAAATAGATTTATTCAATGGCTGCATTTCTACATGTATAGGCTTGGCCCGCATGCTAACCGCATCCATAAAAGAATATGTACATACAACAGAATTGGTGTACCTCCAAAGCTAGCAAGGTGATACCATAGTAAGGGTGGATAATTGTTTTTTTAACATTGAGTCAATCCAAAGACTCTCCTACAACCACCCAATTTGAAATCTGAAGGACATGAGTGATTGTGACTTCTGTGTCCAAAAAGTAAATGGTGTTTTTTGTACTTTTCCTGAAAGTACAAAATAGGAAAAATATATCTTTATCTCTTATTTTTTACTTCTATTTCTCATGAGACCGAAAGATTGAAAATATTACTTGTAAGTAAAAGTCTTCATCTTTTCCATCTTACATCCCTGGACCCTTTTGACCATGAATTTTTGACGAAAAAAAAACTAAAATGACACTGTCTCAAAACTCTTTGCTTTTTCATTAACGTCTATCTCTCAAAGCACCATCTCTCTCTCTCAAATCACCGTCTCTCTCTCTCTCAAATCACCATCTCTCTTTCAAAACTCCATCTCTCTCTAATACCTAAAGTTGCATGTTTATAAACACTTGAAAATCTTGAAAATGGATGGTCCAGATAATGTGTTAGAAGGTGAACTAGTTTTAGGATTACAAATCCCTTCTTCTTTTTTATGTCTATGAATCTTGAGGTCGATTCATATCCAAAAGAAACTTCTAAATAATAAATGACGCAACATATAAATTATAAAAGAATACAAACACATACTTAGATCTCCACAATACATTTCATAATCGAGTGTTTCGGGTCTTACAATTTGGATTGTGGAAGGATCCAGCAATAATAGCTTGTCGAAATTATGGTTAGTCACTTGTGTTTTAAAAATAATTGCATTACTTATTATTTTTTCATGGCTAGAAAAACGTTAGATAAGCCAATGGGCTTCTACTATAGCCTAAGCCACTTTGGAAGTAGATATTTACTAGATCTTAAAGTTTGCGTATTTCTAAACTTCATGTAGATCTAGGCAATGAAAACCAGAACAAGGAAACAGAAAGAACATGCACAGAAAAGGGAGAAAATGAGTATGCCATTTTCGGCGAAAGTAGGCTCTGTTTGACATGCACTGGAACTGGGCTTTCAAGGATTCAAACCTCTTCTTTTTTTTTTAATGTTTTTCCGATTTAAAAATAACATGTACACCTTAATTACTTTACTTGAAGTCTTGGAAATAAATGGGTTTATATGGGGCAAATCCATGTCTTTCATGGCATTCAACCATCGAGAAGCCCTCTTGATTACAACTATTAATTATAGCTCAATACCAGCATGGGTAAGGTTCCCCAATCTTCTATTTCACTTTTGGAACACAAATCATCTCTCTTGCTTGGCTGCAGCCATAGGAACCCATTTCTCTATGGCTGAGCAGACACCGCAAGAATACCTACACAACATAGGGAACGGATTCTTGTAGACAATAAAATTTGAAAAATTGCCTTAACAATGGTCTTATTGTATATGTTGGAATTTATACGGTGGGTGAAACGGGCTTGGAATGCGTAATAAGAAAAGAACGAAAGAAACAATTATGAAAATAAATTTTCCAAACGCTATGCACTCTCTCAAGACTGCAATTTACCTCTTAAATGTACAATACCAGAATACAAAAGGTAAACTAGACAAATAAGTCCTTGGGATATATGTAATTAGAAAGGCGCCGATGATATTCACCTAATGTTGCACAATATAGATAAGACTACTTCGCACTAGAATTATCTAAATTTAGATAGAGAAGGTGGCTCATTTTTGTATTTTTAGAGAGAGAGAGTCAGTAAGAAAATATTCAGAGAGACAATTCACAATAGTAAAAAGTATATATAAAAAGGAGTAAAACACCCTTTTTAAAGAGCGAAAAATAACGGTTATGGTGTATACTCGCATGAAATGTGACCAATGAGGTTTTTAGAAATCACTATGCAAGCATGTGAAGGCCAATGTGCACCATCATGTGCCATCGCATTTGCACGTTGTTAATTATGTATTGAATCCCTAATTTTAAAAGATTGTTTTCCTTTTATTTTTGGTTTCTTATTAATTGGGGATTTATTATTAACCACCTTTCTTATCTTTTATGACTTTGTATAGGTCAGTCCTAGTTGGGTTAGAATAGATACGTGAGTCTACATTAGATAGGATAAAGTTTTCAAAAGCGATGAGAAAGTTAAAGAGGCCTCAAGTACCTAGTTTTTGGTTTTATCTTCTCTTTATATAGCGGGTTTTGTAGAGAGAGAAAATTAGTAAATAACCAAAGGAAACTAGGGTGTGTAGAGGGAGAATTGAAGATAGAAAAAGCATGGTGGGAGATTGAGTTTTGAGAGTCTCTCAAATAAGTGTCTTATAAAAAAAAAAATTGAATTAGTGAAAAACCATTGATTATGATCGTCTTCGTCTGTGGATGTAATCACACTTGTGACGAATCATGTAAATTTTTCGTACAAGTGGCATGGTGGTAAAGGTTTTTAATGTGAAGTGAAAAATCATTGATTATCTTTGCCTATAGAAGTAATCACACTTGTGAAAAACCATGTAAAATCTCTTTATTGAAAATCAACCCTTCGGGTTTTAGAATTTCCACGCACAACAAGTAGTATCAGAGCCTAGATTGTTAAGGTGCCAGACATGACATGTGACTGTTGTGCCATCAAGCAACCTTGAGCCTTAGCCCTCACGCATACTCTCTCATTTATTCCATGAATATAAGACATACGAGTATTTCTATATTAATACTACTCTTTTCACACTCCACTATTCATTGTGAGACTAAAAAACCTGCTACTTTCTACTTTTTATTTATTTAAAGGGTGTGGTTTCTATTAAGTTGCAACCTTAAACAATCCAATTAAGGCGCACCTCCAAATTTTATTACAACATATAATTTTGTTGTAAAACATTTTTAGGATTATCTAAAAATCTATTTTCATATCTAATTATAAAATTTTAAAATCCGAAAATGGTAAAAATCAAGTAGATCTATAAATATATAAAAATCTTGAAAATAGCCGGCCTAGATAATGTGTTGCAAAATGTACTATTTCTGGGATTCAAAATCTTTTTTTTTTCATAGATATTGAGATGATCAATTAGAGAGTTTTTCAACATTGAAACAACATTCTACAATGGATTTTTAAGGTGCATTCGCAATTCTATATTTTAAAGTTTCAACCTTTTATAAACTTTTCCCTTATTTAAAACCTAAGAAACCAACACAAGAATGTTCATTATTTTGAAATATACTATAGTACTTTACTGTACTATAGCACTAAGAGAATATTATTCAGCCTTAAAACTGATGCCAAAGGAATAAGAAACCTGAATCGAGGGAGATAGAAGAAGTGCTCACAAAGGGAAAGAAAGAGCCGAATAGGAACACCACGAAGCAACACGACTCACCACAAGATGATACATGCACCAACATTGAAGGCGAAGAACAATTTACTACTTGAACCGTGGTAAGGGAATAACATGCTACGTGATTGGTGGTCCATCTGTTACCCAAATGCCCTGATGACTATAGATTTACGGCGTTTGCTAACATTACTACATCAAAGTAACACTGAATCTCATCAAACAAGAGAGTGCTGCAAATGAATGCCATGGTTCAACATGCTACATAATTTCACAACTTCAAAGACAAAGAATAAATAGAATTGGGTTAAACATTTCTTCGATGATATTATGCCTAATTGGTAGTGAAGAATGCTCAGCGAAAATCGAGATGTAAATGAAATGTAAGTTAGTAGCATAGCACAAAATCTCTTAAATTTAGAGTATGGTGGCCTTGAGCCCTTGACATAACAAGATTTCTTGTACGGTTGACCCAATCACAAAGCTAAACTGTACATCACAGAGCCTAAAACTTGTCAAATGTACATACTCTTTGACATTAATACAATGGTTGGCTCATCTCAAAAAGAGAAGGAAAAAGGACAAAAAAAAAGAAAAAGAAAAATCTTTCTTGCAATTGCTCTTCTTGCTTGAATCAAGTTTTTAAGTTTTTTGCTAGATCCTGTGCCGCTGAATTTTTACGCAGTTTTCCATGTCTCTCTCCCTCTTTCTTAATTGGTTTGGATAGGATAGCGTGGTATGAGCTTTACCCCAAGGAGGAAGAATGAGCATATGAAGCAACAGCCTTGGCCCAAGCTACCAACTGTGCCTTCATTTCCTTCTAATAACCAGTGTCATGTCAATACGAAAATCGCCGCACTTCGACCAACCATCAATTATCGACTCTTAACCTAATTGTTGCGACCTAATCATTGATTCCTCACCACAATTCAGGTTATAAGACACCAGCCATGGCTAAGGTTTCAATTAACATTGCCACAATCTTGGTGCTCCTGATTTTTCTTCAGTGTTTCATGAGTGAAGGTTTTCATTTGGACAAAGTTCACGGACAAGGAAGAAAGGAAAGGTTTCCTTTCGAATAAATTGAAAGAAGTTGAAGTTGATAGATACGAAAGTGGCTGAGGTCATGGTAGTAGCATCCTCACACCCAATTACCATAATTTGGTACCAATTCCTGCCGCTCACACCTTTAATTAATACTTTCAAAATGTAACTCCCCATTCTAGTTGAAAAAAATGGGTAGGGCTCTCTTCCCCACTAAATTACTCAAAAACAGAAGCTGATAACACGGTTCATCCGTGATGTATAAGGAGGGTTCTTAATCAACGTTCTAGATTCAAATGAAATTAAGTTCTCTGAGTTTGAACTATTGAATTATAACGACAAATAATAGGCGTGATGCTATGACATAAGCGCACTTCATATGCACATGGTGTCATAGCATTCCAAATATTTATCACCTTTACAAAATAGATTGGTGTTCTGCTGGACCATTAAAGTTCATGGTCTTTCAATTTTTGCATTCTAAATATTTATCACCTTTGCAAAATAGATTGGTGTTCTGCTGGACCATTAAAATTCATGGTCTTTCAAATTTTTTTTATTTTTTTTTATAGAATCAAGTTGGGCGATGTCAGTACCAAACAGAATCTTTTTTTTTTTTTTGTTATTGAAACCAGTTCGATATTATGACTGCCAAACGTGACTGTATATTAAAAAGACAAGAATATGTTCTATATTGATAGTACTAAAATTGTTTAGGATAAAAATTCGAAGAGTTGTTTCGGTATTGGAGTATAAAACAATATATTAAACCAAGAGAAGGTTTGGTACTCCTAATACATAACAATATTTTTGTAACCGCTAGCAACAATCTTAGCTGCCGTAAGTGCCAAACTCCACACCATTTTGAAAAAGAAAAAGTTTATGTAAGAGTGAGGCCCTAAACAATCAAATTAAGGTACACCTCAAATATTTATAAGAAAAAGTTGTTTCGATGTATAAACACCCTCAAATCGATCATCTCAACTTCAAGATGTACGAACATGGGAAAATATGGATTTCAAGTTTTGGAAATAGTCTATCTTGTAATGCATTTTTTAGATTGTCAATTTTTACGATTTTCAATTGTTCATAGATCTGCTCAGTCGAAACTATTTTTGAATTTTAAAGTTTATAGTTAGAGATTAAAATAAATTCTCTGGCTATCACAAAAATTTTCAATATTGAAATAACATCTTTCGATAGTATTTGAAGGTGTGTCTTATTTTGATTGTTTAGGAGCCCAGACTTATACAAATCAAACCCTTTTAAAAAAATTAAACATCTTATTAAGGGATTATATACAATAAGACCATTTACTTTTGGTACTAGGTGGTTACAATTATTTACGACCATCCAATGTGAAATTTGATAGCTTGGATGTGTCATAAAGTTCGAAAAAAAAAATTTTGCAGTTTGAGCTTGGTCAATGGAATAATTACAGCCAACCAATTTCACATTCAATGGACAAAATTAATGGGACCACCTCTGCACCAAAGATAAATGGTCTTATTTTATACCTGCCTTAAATATCTCTCAAAACACATTAAAAAAAAAACAAAAAAATAAAAAAAACACAAAACGTTTATATTAGTTCCCTCTAAACAACCTCTTAAAAAAACCCATTATAAATAAGAGTTTTTTTTTTTTTCTCCCCAAGCACTGGTATCATGGGTATTTGAATGACGCCCAAACTTCTTCAAATATTACTCTTGAAAAAAAATTTGAAGCACTTATTTTTAGCGTTTGTTTAAGAAATAAGCGTCCTCCCCGTGGCTAGAGTTTATTAAATTGCGTTAGAGAACACAAGGGAAATCAAAGGTGAGATTCATTTGAGAAGTAAATTGATGCAGTACATTATGCCTTTTATTTTTGGGTATGGATTTTATAAGGTTGCAATCTTAAATAATTGGCGCACTTCCAAATTTTATTATAAATATAATTTTGGTGCCAAAAGTTTTTAGGATGGCTTAAAAATCTATTTTCATCTCTAATTATACGATTTTAAACTACAAAAAAATGGTTCAAATCAAATAGATTTACAAACACTTGAAAACCTTGATAATGGATGGTCTAGATAATGTGTTGCGAGATAAATTGTTTTTAGGACGTAAAATCTTTTTGCTTTTCATGCTCACATATCTCGATGTAGAGATGATCAATTAGAGGATTTTTCAAGGTCAAAACAACCTTTAAAGATAGATTTTTGATGTGCTAAGGATGCATACTTATATAAACATTTTTCATATTTATTTTATTATTAAAATTTGAAAAACATTTAGGTGCGTCTTGGCATCCAGCTATTAAAAAAAAGATTGATTGAGCCTTAAAAAAAAGATTGACTGAGCCTTAAAAATGGAGTATTTTGTATTTGTTGACAAATGATAAGATTCGTGAGAGCATACAGATATTGAATGGGGAGAAAAGAGGAGAGAACACAACATTTACATAGTTCAGACCGAAGCTTTACTTCCACGGATCCAAAGCCCAAACGGGCTACATCTTTACTTATTTTTGGATGAATATTTTACATCAATAAGTACCTCATTATATAGAGGAAATCACACAATTACAAGAGACAAATATAGTATAATTCGTGAAGACAAACTTGGATTGAAATATAAATGGACTCTCAGGTTGGGTTTCCGGTCCTTAATCTTGAAAATGGATTATCTAATTTATACTATTTTAAAATTACCTATAAATATCTCAAAAATCAAGGCAGATACATTAAAAAATAAGCACACAATTCAATATGATTTTAAAAATTTATTTTAAATTTTCCGATGGACCAATATTGTAGAAAAGTAACCACCATATATGATATTTTGGATTCTCAATTTTCCTTAAGACAACAGCAAAACAAATTCCAATAGTTCACATAAAAAATCCAGTACTAAACTATCATTTATAGCAACAAACTTGAGTTTTGTGGGTTAAACCCCAGGAGGCAAAAATAAATATAAATAAAGGACAACATACACCAGAAATATTCATACAAAAATAACCTCAAAAACCTATACCTAGAAAAGAAAACAGAAAAAATTTCAAAAAAAAATCCTATACCTAGAAAAGAAAAAAAGAAAAAAAAAAAATTAAAAAAAAAACCCTATACCTAGAAAAGAAAAAACGATTTTTTTTTTAAAAACAAACCTATACCAAGAAAAAAAAGAAAAAGAGGACAATCCTCAAATCTCTGAAACAAGTTTCTCTTTTATTCTATGTTGATCGAGTCGTCCCTGCTGATCGAGTCATACCTGAGCTCAGACTCGTCGATGATTGACAGCTAAAGAACAAATCTCCGTCAGAGGTATTATCACCGTCCGCTTCGACGTCGTTAACTTGGTGCGCAAGAGGGCTTAACGCCGTTGGATGCATCTCCTTCCACGTGGCGGGTTCTTGCTTCCTCTCGAAATGATCGGCGATTCTTGAAACCTTTCTCTTGACGCCAAGAATGCCTTCAGGCGATGGAGCCCACTTGTAGTCAGAACCAACATCATCACTATCCGAGTTGTTCAAATCGACGCCGTTAACTTGATGCAACGGCGCCCACGTGGCGTGCTCCTCTCAATCGACAAAAAGAACTCCATCAGGCGATGAAGCCCACTCGTAGTTAGAGCCCGTTGAATCTTGGCCGGAATTGTCAACGGAAAATTGGGTTTGGTTGGAAATGTTGCCGGAAATTGGTTCTTGCCTGAGCCATGGGTGGGATGGGCGGAAGAGAAGGATTTCCGGCAAGGCAGGCAGCGTCCACAATGGAGTTTACTGAAAAGAGAGAGAAATAAGGATGTGGAGTTGTTTGATCTTCTTTTCTTGTAGAAAGAAAAAGAAGAGACTTG
Organism: Amborella trichopoda; assembly: GCF_000471905.2. Next base: position 1,543,685 of record NW_006494876.1, read on the forward strand.
TTTTTGCTGAATTTTGAGGAAACGAATTCGTTGGGTGAGGCAATAGGGGAATATTCCCTATTGAGGGTGAGAAGGGCTCATTAGGTACCGGTGGGTGCAGCACTCTTCGGCCATGGCCATGGCCATGCTCATGCGACTCTCTCTCTCTGAGTAGATTTCTCTCACTCTCTCTCTCTGCGATGCAAGATTCTAAAGAAAGCTTGATGCCCAAGATAGTAGTCTCTCTCTCTAGATGGTGCTCTCTTTCTCTCTCTAAGTTGGTAGATTGTAGGCTCTCTATCTCTCTGCAATATCTGTGTTGGTTTCTCTCTCCTGTCTTTCTCGTGGTAAGAAAATGCGTTTTGAGTTATGTATCTTAAAATATGTAGGTCTCTGTGTCTACCTTCGTAGAACTTTCCCCATCTCTCAAGCGTGAAAATTATTCAGGGAAAATATCAATTAAGGGGTGGAAATTTCTTACAAAATCATTTATTCTACCATAAGATCACAAATTACATTCCGACCTTACTTGAACAGGATCTGTTCATTTGGTTGTACATCTGTTTCCATTGACACAATGGAGACGCACAACAATCTGGAAGATCACATACTGCCACGTGGCTAGAGTGTGAATAGGACCTCACCGGGCTTCATTAGCCCAAGATGATCGCTCTCAAAACCAACGGCTGATGAGATGGCCATGTCGTCTGACAAACCAAAAAAAACCATTTTTTTTTTTGTTAAAAAATAAAAATAAAAGTAAAAAAAATCACAAATTATATTTGAGTGTTTATTTTTAAGATGAAGTTTTTATAAGGCCTAGGCTTTATGAAAACCAAATAAAGCCTCACCTTAAATCCTCATCTAGAAAGAACTTTCCATCGCGGAAACTCCATGATGGCTCTAATATCAATTTTCAATACCAAAAATAAAATTTGAAACTAAATAAAACATACAAATCTTTGGGATCTTTACACAATTGTTTTCAGCAGAAAATAGAGGGTCTAGGTAATTTTTTAACATTATACATTGTTTTTGGGGTTTGAAATACTAGTTTTTTCACAATCATAATTTTTAAGTCAAAATGATCTATTTAAAGGCTTTTCAATGCTTGAATTACAATTTCGGCTGAGTTATTAGGTGAAGCTTTACTTTGATAGGGCTGCAGCCCTATCAAACCATTTCCCTTATTTTTTAAATTTCTATTTAAATAAAGTACATTATCAAAAAATATTAAGAGTAAATTACAACCAGATCTCAAATAATGACCTAAAATATAAAATGATCCGATTGTAAGTAGATATCATAAGGAAGGTCGGTCAATCCACATCTTCTTATTTTTTTACAAACTTGCGTCTCTGTCCCCTGCAAAAATCCTTCAATACCAAGTTTTTCTATAACTCATAACTCTAAAAAATTCCCACAAAATTTTGGCCATCTATCATATTTAATCTTAGCCACACATTATTAACTTAAAAAAAAATGACAAACTTGTCTCTAATGGTCATATGCCCCTTTTTTGCCCGGCCACAGCCTATTAGCTGGGTCATGACTATTAGAAAGACAAATAAAAGCACGGTTAGTGAGATATACCCATGGCTGCATTAGAAAGACAGAGAAGAGCTCGGGTAGAGAGATAGAGGAGGTAGACAGAGAAGAGCACAGGTAGAGAGATAGAGGATTTTTTAGGGGCATCGGTAGTTCTACATTATAAGGTAGCATCCTTGGATAAACTTTTTCCTTATTAAAATTGTTGAATGATAATTCCAAATGAGAAGGTTCACATGTGTGATGTGTGGCACACAAGTGGGCAATGTGTGCCTTGTGTGCCGCACATACAAACCATGGGACTTAGGCTCAAGCTTGACGTGAAGCCCTCGTTTAGTTGTTGCATATAATATTGATAAGTGTATTGTTTTTTTTTAGCGCATGGGTGAGACATGTATGGTAATATGTGTGTGAACACATTGTGAATGTAGAGATTTTATATATTTTCTAAAATATTCAATCTACTAAG
>NW_006494876.1:1548335-1568281 GCF_000471905.2 Amborella trichopoda
TTAGGCTCAACTATGGGACTTAGGCGCAACCTTGGCGTGAAGCCCTTGTTTAGTTGTTGCATATAATATTGATAAGTGTATTGTTTTTTTTTTAGCGCATGGGTGAGACATGTATGGTAATATGTGTGTGAGCGCATTGTTAATGTAGAGATTTTATATATTTTTTAAAATATTTAATCTACTAAGGATTTTTAAAATGGGGAGTTGTGATTGCTGATATAAGGATATAATGTCCCCCAATGATAATGATACTTTATTAGGTTAAGTAGAGTGTAAGTTTTAATACTTAAGACGGTAGAAGCGAGTGGCACACCACCCCTAAGTGTGAAATTAATTATGCTGCTGGAATCGCTCATAACAGTGAGCTTTCTTGCTTAATCTTTCCTCTTGAAGTGCTTTAGTCTTTGAATAAAAGAACCTTTATTGTATGCCCCTTTTGTTGGTGTAGTTTCAAGCGTTTATGTTGCTGCAATTGCAAGTATGAGATGCATACTAGTGAGCTCCTAGTGCGCTTCACGTACCAAATCTCTTCCACTTGATCACAATGGTTGAATGTTTCAATCAAACCCTAGTGCACAAACTACCCCGGTTTGAGTCTGTTTTCTCCCGTTTTGGCTCTCATGGTCTTATATTCCATTCGAGGTTCTCTTGGACTCTTTTGTAAGAGTGAAATATCAATAGTGTAGTGTTAGTGGATTTCTTCCTAATATTAGATCAGAAGAATGCCTTCTTGCGCTATTGATTTTATTCAAGCGTTGAATGTTTTTTAATCGATTTCCCACAAGTCATACTAAATTCATGTACATTTACTTCTTTAGTGTTTGCTTTTAATGTACTTTGTTTCAGTTAAGTTATAAAAGAGTGATGCTCAAGTTGTAAGGTTGTTATTGTAAGTCAAAGACTATTGTAATAGTGATCTTCTAGTTTGTAGTAATTCGGAGTTTTTTCAAGATCCAGTTGAATATTCCATAAAGTCCTTTTAATTTTTTTTGTTTATTTTTTATATAATATGTTATTCCCTTGGTGCCGCTTCCCTTCCTTACCTTATGTCCTCAATCTTTGCACACGCATGCAACAAAATTATAATTCTAATTGATGAGTCTTTTCATCCTATTCTTCACTTACACTTCTTGCCTTCCAGTCCAAATCATCACTGTCATTGTTTTACTTGGTATTTGTTGTTTGGATGTTCATTGCTGAACTTGCTGTGAATGAAATTGGGCATATGATACATCGTTAAAGAAATAAGTATTAAATGGAATGACGTGTTGGGCGTGATTTTTAGATACGTGAATCTCAGATAAAGTACAAGAAACCAACGGATGGGAATAATATGCAAATTGAATAATCCTCAAACACATGGAAGCTTAATGGATATAAATATATTTTGAATGGTCAATCGATATGTTATTTATGTAAATACCTCAAATATTATATCAGAACGATTAATATAAATGGACCTTGCCCTTTAAGGCCTTAAATGTATTGGAAGTTCTGCAATTGGTCCTCATACATCTCGACCGACGGACATACTCAAGGATTGTCACAAATCTCATTTTGAGACCAGACAATGGGATCAATGATCCCAAGGCCATTTCATCATTTTTCGTTTTATTTAGGGGAAGTTTGGATATAAGTTGATAAGTTTTGAAGAATTCCGCCAGTTAAAGGGATCATAACAATCCAATAAACTCCAAGATTGTCACAAATCTTATTTTGACACCAGATAATGGGATCAATGATCCCAAGGTCAATATATGCCTCCCCGCCCTATTTAGATGTAGTTTGGATCTAAGTCGAAAAGTGTTTGAAGGTCTTCAACAATTGAACCTATTGAAAGAAAGACTAATACGATTTTATCGGGAAATATTTTTTTTTTTTATTATTCTTTTCACTACCTTTCTTTCTTTTTCTTTTCTTTTGGCAAAGATCGCTTACAAGTAATCTTATTACAATAACTTTTGCTTCAAAGAAAATAAAACTAACAAATCCAATATCTTAAAAACCATGATGCTATTAAACCAATTTTTTTTTAAACAAAGGAAATATCCACCATTCTTATGCTTGAGAATATAAAGACAATATAATTATATATGACAAGAAACAAAAAGAGAGTCCCAGAGATTATCTCAACCGGGCTTATTACACCCCATATTGACTCACCACCATCGGATGATGCGGGATCAATGATCAACCTTCAATCTCAATCAAAAAAGCAAGTTTACGCCAAGCCTTTTAATGGAACTATGAATTCTTTTATCACAAATCTTTAAACCCAATGAGAGATGAGCAATCATGAGAGAGTTGAGAGAACCATCATGAGAGAGATATCAAAGATGAGAGACTAAGGTGTGCCCCTTTGGGTTTCTTGAGGGAGAGAGATCAACTTTCTTAAGAGAGAGAGATATTCTAAGTGGGGAGTGCCCCTTTTGTGGGATATAAGAGAGAAATGAGAATTAGGTGTAAGAGATAAGGTGTATATATTTTGGGTCGAGACAATATCTTTTTTAGAAGTTTCGAACAAGATTATGGCTTTCTTTGGCTTGCATCTTCTTGTGAGATTGAATATGAACTATTGATCTTGGGGGACTTGTGGGGTGAGAGATTTGAGCCATCCTTTTCATAAATGAGTCATCAACATTATGGAAGGTGCTAGAACCTTTACCCCTATTCCTAAACCATTTTTCCATCAATAAAAATTAAATAAAATAATTTCATTCATAATATAGTGCTTACCAAAATTATGCAAAAGCCTTCTCATGCTTTCCAAAAATCCTTTGAATGCTTCCTCAAGGCAAAAGCTTTCCAAAACACTTTAAGGGCGTCAAGTTATTAATCTCATCATTTGTTGATTTCTACTCAGAATGAGAATAAAAATGCCCAAACTTCAAAGAAGCATAAGTCACTTGATTCTTATCCAAGTTGAGGGAGACCAGGACCATTTTGTTGTTTCTGCGTCCTTTATATGTCTGTAAATTTCCATGGCAAAAGATTTCTCAATGGAGAGTTATAGCTATTGAATTGAAACATGTTTAGTCAGACTGGCAGTTTTGACAGTTGGAAACTAGACATATCTTATCTCATGAGTTCTCTCATGGTTCAAACTTGTTCTAACGAGTTTGTTGGGTTTTAAAGTTGAAAGGACATTGAAAACGAGTTAAAGGATGTCAACGTCCTAAAATATGATTTCGAAATAAAGGGATTGAAGTTTATCTTTTGCAACTATCACATGAGAGAGCAGCAGTCGAAGTTATTGACCTTGGAGAAGTACACCTATCTACCTGGAACAACTCTCATACTCCATAAATACACTCTTTCACTCACTCACTGAGGGACATGATACCATTAAACTTAATTGCCTTAGTGAGAGAGAGTGAAGTTGATCCACCAGCCTCTTCTCTACCTTAGACCATGTGAACCTAGAAAGATAAATATCTGCAATCAATATTCACTTGAAGGCCACAAGACTCAAAGAAGACCGGAAGTGAAGGAACGTGCCCTTGTAATACAGTTATTCGGGCATGATGCGCCCAAGCATTTATGTTTTCTTCGTTTCACCTTCTATATATTTTCTTTCTTTTGAGCTGTAATATCTTCAAGGGTGCCTGAGTCTATATTTTTCTCGGGGAAAATTATAACAGGGATTTAAATTCCCTGGAGTTTCTCTCGATCCCACTTATATGTGATATCCCATTTCTGTATATCCAACGATAATGAAACCAGTTATGGTGAATTTGTTCTTCAAGATATGTGTTTCTCTAGTTGTTCTATCTTGTTTGGAGTCTTGATAATATCGAATCTCTCTTTTCCGCACATTTTGGGGAAACAATTAGTAGATTCATTTGTCAATTTATAAGGGGGCTGCCCCTACAAAAGGGATATTGGGTATGGGATTTGTGTGGGTTGGGCATATTCAAACGCACGTAGGTGCCCAATGGAAAAGAGGAGGCCTCTATTGGGTTATACCGCCTTGGAATAAAAAGAAATCAATAATAAAAAATTTGAATAAAAATAATTTCCATGAATGAAAATTACAAGAAACAAAAATCATTGAATTTGCGACGGGTTGTCTAGCCTAGTTCGGTTATCTAGGAAGCAGCTGGCTCTAGGGGGAACTGATTGGTTTTGGGGTGAATTAGCTGGTTTCTCATATTTTAGGGGATTCATATTGGTCTGATCGATTCTCGATCCAAATAGATGGGTGTAATTTGTATGTAATTTTGGTGTAAAAAATTCTTGGGATGGTTGGAGAATTTATTTTCATCTCTAATTACAAATATTTAAACTCCATGAATGGTTAAAATCAAGCATACCTATGAATAAATGGAAATCTTGAAAATGGATTGTCCACATAATGTATTGTAGGATGTACTATTTTCTCGACTTAAAATATTTGTTAATCATATTCCTACATCTTGATATCAAGATGATCAAATGAATGGTTTTCTAAAATCAAAACAACCTTTTTCTATGTATTTTTTAGTAGCACCTTAATTCTCCAAGGCGTCAATCTTGTATAAACTATTTTCTTAATAGATTGGTATACAATAAAATATTAAAATGAATAGTTTATTAATTTTCTATTTAATATTAATTATTTATAATTAATAGGAAAATCCCATTTTAAATTGCTGATTTATTGTTAGTTGTTTAAAGTCAATATTATTATAATTTTTTGTAAATTACTTTATTTATGCTTGATAACACGATATGTTTGTGTATTTACACTTCTTTTCATATATTAAATAGATGTCTAAGATTTTGTGCAATACACGAGCTCCTTACTAGAAGTAAAGGCTAAATTCCAAAAAAGTTCCAATAATCAACTACATTGGAGTTATTTTTTTTGTAGTTCCTGTTTGGTTTATGTGGCCTTTAAAGGCCTTATGAGTGCTTGTAAAATGAAATGATATAGTGGAACATGAACTTAATGGGAGTGTGGTCCCTCGTGGACAATACTAAGCAAACGATTGTTTGCTGAGTCCGATCTATGCTTAATGATTTAAGCCAGTCGGTTACGAAAAACCCATGTTACCTGGGCATGAAGAACAAATCGATGAGGGTTTATGAGTTAGCCCTTGATGAGGCTGGAGAACATGCCCGGATGAGTGAGCCGAGGGATTGTATGACCCTTGTGTGTGATGGTGACCTACAGAGACAGGGGCCAAAACCTCATCCTTGTACCATGACACGGCATGTATATCGATAGATCGTTTGGGAAAGCCAGAAATCCATCTTTTGTAGTGAAGCGTATGCATGTGCGAGAGATACCTTATGCACCATAGAGCTGTGGTCGCATAAGGTCTTGGTGACCTTGACTTGTCTTTAGGGAAGGACCTGTAATCTACAGACTGGGATTGCGATCCCTTGCTCATCTGCCAAAATTTGGTAACCCGCTAATGAACCCCTGCTTGTACTGTGGGTCATGGGAAACACTTGGTCGGTTCGATAACGCAATGTGGTCTGTAGTCTACAGTTGAAGGTGGCGTGCCCCCATGATTGCAGATTAAATTCCTTACCATAAGGATCTATTTCCCATCAAGTTAATTTAATTATATTTGTTTTATGATAGAAATTATTTTAGAATTATTATTTGAATTTTTATGAGTCATTTAATATTTTATTTATATTTTTTTTGGACTTAAAAATGAAGAAATTTATTTTAGAAAATTATAAAATTCAAATAATGTTTTAGAATTTTTTTTGATAATTTAAAATTAAATAAAATATCATGGAGGGGCCCATAGTGCACATGGGCTCACCATATGTCAAGTGGGTGGGGCCCACATGTACCACACATGGGTGGCATGCCCCACCCATTGGATTCTTTCTTGGAGTTTAAGTTATTCCATGTTTTGGTAATATTACGTTATGGCATGTAGTCAAATAAGATATGGAATATTTTGACCATATATTGACCAAATATTGAAAGTGTATATTGACTTGATATATCTATAGAATATTTTGTGAAAGAATATGGAATGCATAATATTTTAATTAGATTTAATTTATGTAATTTCTATTGATGGAAAAATAGTTAAGGAAAGGGGGATAATGGTCCATGCACGTTCCATAATGTTGATGGCTCATCTCACAAGTCACCCTTGATCGACAGTCTATGTTCAATCTCACAAGAAGAGGCAAGCCAATGAAAACCTTAATCTTGTTTAAGCCTATAAAAAAAGGATTGTCTCTACCCAAAATCTCTACACCTTATCTTTCTATCTCTCTCTCTTAAGAAAGTTTCTCTCTCTCATGTTTAATCTCTCTCTCCCACATTGTGAAAGAATCTAAGGGTTCTGGTTATGGAGTTCTTCTATCTCCTATCTCTCAAATATGAATTTATGACTAAGGGTTTTAGGGTTTAGTAAAAAGAGAATCTATTTCTATCAAACTAGGTTGCTAAGAGAATTCACCTAGGGTTTGAGTTTTTTATCAAAGGGGTTCATGTTCCATTGGTGTGGTTTGGTCGAAATTTTCTTTCTCGATTCGAGATTGAAGCTAGACCGTTGATCTTGTCCCATCGGATGGTGGTGACTCGGTGTGAGGTGTAATAAACCCGGCTGAGGTAATCTTCGACACTCTTCATTTTGTTTATTGCAATCTTATCTTTTATTCTCTAGCATAGTGCATAGTTGTTTCAGTGACATCAAGTTGTTAAGATTTGATTTTATTGTTATGTTGATTTTATTTTGAAATTTATCTTATTATAATAAAGACCACATGTAAGTGATCTTTTGTTAACAGAAAGGGGTGAAGAAAAAAAAAATGTATTCCCAGGTAAAAGATCATATAGGTCTTTCTTTCATTGGTATTAAAGCTATTGATACTTGATGTCATTAGTTATCTTTTCTCTTTATTGAGTTTAGATCAAGCTTTGGAATGAGATATAAGAAAGCTAATGACCTTTGTGGTTAAGAAATATACCCACGGTTAAGAATTATTGAAATATTTCAACACTGAAAAGACACTTTGTATGATGAGTATTCTGAGCTATATTGGAGTAGTGATATGAAGAATATAATGAGGTATTTTTCTATTACATACTCAGTGATATTTTGTGTCTTTAAGAGTAGGATTTACCTGCAAAATTTCAGTGGGAGATTCTATAGGAATTGAGAGTTATGGACTCAACAATGAAAGGTTTCAGTTCTGACTATGCAAAATTCAGGAACTGTCCGTTGAGTTCCATGATTTTTTTTACCAATCACATTATTTTATTTTTAGCTAAAATTGGATTGTGACTCATAAAATTGAGTCTACTTTCAAATAAAAACAAGTTTCATCCAGAAAGTCCTCGTGGTTTGAAAGATATGATCAATTTATTGAAGTATGTGTAAGTGCTGTTTTCTACAACAAAAATTATTTTCTATTCTTAATAGAATGTTTTATGGTTCACACTAAGTTTTTAGAATTCCATTCTGAAACTAATTTGTAATAAAATTTATTTGAGAGAGAAATATCTATGAAAAGAGAGGAATAAAAATTTTGGATTAAAGAGAGGTCATCCCGAATTTTCTGCAATTTGGTATGTTCTTCATTGAATAAATGAATAACTATATTTATCAAGCCTACTTAACAGAGTGATATAAGGCTTGTGAAAATATATGTATTACTATTATGTGTCTAATTTCAAACAAAATTGGTTTGAAAGAGGAACTCCATGATAGTAGAGAGAAAAGACAATTTTACTAGATAATGTTCATCCTGGAATTCTGCAATATGATTTATTTTGTGACGTGAATGTCACTTATTCATTTCTCTGAAGGAAAATATTATTTAGATTCAAACTATGATGTTATGATTTGGTTTTGAGTCTAGTTTTCAACACAAAAGATTTCAAGAAGAAATTCTTTGAGGATTGAGATAAACAAATTTTTTATTAAGAGGTGCTCATTCTGATTTTCAACTGAAAAAAATTGCATTGTGACGTAAATGTCACTAAAATGAATATTCACTAAATGGTATGATTTAGGGATGGAACTGAGCACTATTTTATTTTTATTTTTTAGACTATTTCAATACTTAAAAGGATTCGAAGATTAACTCTTTATGAGTTGAGAGATATCATATTTTTATCATGGGATGCTCAAGTTTTATTCTTCAATAAATTAAATAGATGTGGCATGTTAAGATACATCTTTGGATTCCTAAATATTAATGCTTTTTTTTTAGGGCTCATTTAAAAAGGTTTTATAGTGTGCTATGAGTATGGTTTATTAAAATAAAACTTCAGAGAGAGGTAATACAAAGTTGTCAAGATATGACACTTTATGTAAAGAGTATTCGATCTGAGAATAACAGAAAGAAGAAGAAACACAATACCTATAAAAACATCTTAGTTTCTTCGAAATGTAGGGATATATAGAGAGACTTGGTGGTAGCATAGAAACGCTAAAGATCAGTGGGAGAATCAAAATTGTGATAATTGAAATAATGGGATGAAGAAGATATTTTCTTCACGGTGTAAGACAGGAGAATCCAAGTGCCGAAGAGATTGACACTTTGTGACATATGAAACTAATGACCAATATATTCTCCATCAGTTGCGTGCACTTCCAAGATCACAAAAACTTGTCAAACAAGTAAAAACGATGAATCAAGAAAGCCCAAGTACCATACTACATGGTTTTGAGGTATGAAATCTATCCCACATTATATCGTAAGGTCATGTAGCGAAAGAGGATTCAATAGCTTTGTGTAATGTGCTTTGGTTATTTTTGACTAATTGTTTTATGAATTTGTACAGAGTGTATGGACATTAAGTGATAAGCGCTAACAAATTTGAAAGCGTCGATTTTGAATACCTTGTGTTTTTGTGCCTCCTTGTGCTTGAATATGAACTACTTAAGGTAGTGATATACATGGAGATGTGATTTGATCAAGGGCTTTGAGCCCTAAGTATGAAACACGAGAGATGGGTGTGGCTCATTCAAATATGTAAGCACAAAGGGAGTGTTCTGATAGAACTTGGTCTTGGTGACCATCCTCTCAATAATGTCTATAATATGATGTGTTACATGTGATGATGATCTCTTGATAAATTCTCCATAATTGCCAAAAATGAAGTATTTTGTCAAGGCTTTAATATACATTATTTAGTCGTGCTTTATTTTGGATAAAATTATAAGATAATATATATGATTTGTTTTTTTGGCCATGAACTTGACTTGGTAGGAAATTAAAGGTGAATGCGATAAAATGATTTATGAAGGCTAAGCATGTATTTTATAATTAAATTGGATGATTTGATGAAAGCCTAAGTCTATAAATATGGTTTTGAGAAAACCACATAGTCTTGCAAGGTAATTAAGTCTTTATGAAAATCATTTTAAACTGTCATACTATTATATAACTATTGCTTGTGAATGCATATATATATACCAAGTCAATTTATTTTTTATTAAAAAGAAAAACATTATGTCTTGAAGGTATTTATAAAAGTGGGAGAAAAACTATTATGCACTGTTTTTTTTTTAAATACCTATATGCCTTGACCCATATTTCTAGTTATTTAGAATCCTCGATTACTCAAGACTTTGAACCATATGGAATGTTGTAGGAATGCCATCATGCTGGGTTTCCCTAACACATATTGTGTTGATTAGATAACTTGGTTTGTATGAATTTATAGCCAAGATATCTAATGTGGTTGAATTTTTATAGTTCATTAAGGTTTTTGCATATTGTGAAACCAACGGGTATTGAATTACATATTGCATAAGACTTGATATGCTACCTCATGATATATGCATAAGAATGTTGAGAATGTATATGTTGCATGTGTAATAATTGAGTGGGAGCTGCTACAATCCCACATTTTTTTAGCTGCTTGGATATTCAGATATACATGTGCAAGCTATCTCATAGATCCAGATGATGCGAAGTCTACATCTGGATATGTGTTCATGCTTGGAGGGGATGCAGTTTCTTGGAAATCAAAGAAACTTGATGTGACAAAATTGTCCACCATGAAGGCAGAGTGCATGGCATGTTGTTTGATGATCGAGGAAGCCGTATGGATTAAGAAATTTCTTAATCAACTTGACTTTCACCTCATGCGTTGTGAGGCAGTAAGAATTTTCTACAACAGCACAATGACGATATGCGTGTCATAGGAGCCATGATTCCATAAGAACTCCAAGTATATAAAACCATGTTTTTATCACCTAAGGAATGAGGTGAGATTGAGAAAGATCGAGATCTAGATAAACTAAATATTCCAGTGGGAGAATCTGCTAGTATTTGACATGCTAAATGGAACAACCGACTATAATGTTGTTCACCCATGAAACTCAAATGTTGGTGCTGGTTGCATGGCTACAAAAGGGAGCAGCTTATTTGAAGAACTCTTTTGAGCCCATGAACATACGACCCCATGCGATGAGGGTACATGATGATCTTTTGCGACAATAGGTTTATTATTCGTGATGCAATATGAAAGATGAGCTACGACTAATTTTGGGATGAGATCCGACCAATAAAGAGAAAAATGTGTTGCCTCTATAAATCATTTTACGAAAGGATTGATGACGAAAGCCATGATTAATGTATTGAGAGAATAAGTAAAAATGCGTGAGAGAGATTGTAATTGGGAGAGAGAGATGGGAATAAGAGAAAGTGAGAAAGAGAGAATGTAAGGCATTCAAAGGCCAAGTGCGAGATGTTGGGTTTATGTAGCCTTTAAAGGCCTTATGAGTGTTTGTAAAATGAAATGATATAGTGGAACATGAACTCAGTGGGAGTGTGGTCCCTCGTGGACCATACTAAGCAAACGATAATTTGCTGATACCGATTTGTGCCTAATGATCTAGGTCAGTCGGTTGGGAAAAACCTATGTTACATAGGCATGAAGAACAAACCGATTAGGGTTTATGGGTTAGCCCTTGATGAGGTTGGAGAACACGCCTGGATGAGTGAGCCGAGGGACTGTGTGACCCTTATGTGTGATGGTAGCCTACAGAGACAGGGGCCAAAACCTCATCCATGTACCATCACACAACATGCACATCGATAAATCGTTCGGGAAAGCCAAAAATCCACCTTTTAGAGTGAAGTGTATGCATGTGCGAGAGATACCCCTATGCGCCATAGAGCTGTGGTCGCATATGGTCTTGGTGACCTTGACTTGTCTCTAGGGAAGGACCTGTAATCCAGACTGGGATTGTGACTCCTTGGCTCATCCGTCAGACTTTGATGACCTGCTAATGAGCCCCTACTTGAACTGTGGGTCATGGGAAATAATGGGTTTATTTGATAAGGCAAGTGTGGCCTGTAGTCCACAATTGAAGGTGGAGTGCCTCATGATTGCAGACTAAATTCCTTAATCATATGGATCTATTTCCCATCAAGTTAATTTAACTATGTTTGTTTTATGATAGAAATTAGTTTAGAATTATTATTTGATTTTTTATGAGTCATTTGATATTTTATTTATAACTTTTTTTTACTTAAAAATGAAGATATTGATTTTACAAAATTATAAAATTCAAATTATGTTTTAGAATTTTTTTTTTATATATAAAATATCATGGATGGGCCCATAGTGCACATGGGCCCACCAAGTGTCAAGTGGGTGGGGCCTACATGTGCCACACATGGGTAGCATTCCCCCACCCATTGGATTCTTTCTTGGAATTTAAGTTATTTCATGTTTTGATAATATTATGTTATGACATGTGGATATGGAATATTTTAACCATCTATTGATCAAATATTGAAAGTGTATATTGACTTGATATATCTTTGGAATATTTTGTGAAAGATTATGGAATGCATAATATTTTAATTAGATTTAATTTATCTAATTTCTATTGATGGGAAAATGGTTAAGGAAAGGGAGATAATAGTCCATGCACCTTCCATAATGTTGATGACCCATCTATGGAATGGACGGCTCAGATCACTTACTCCACAAGTCACCCTTGATCGACGGTCTATGTTCAATCTCATAAGAAGATGCAAGCTAAAGAAAACCCTAAGAAACCTTAATCTTGTTCAAGCCTATAAAAAAGTCATTGTCTCTACCAAAAATCTCTACACCTTATCGTTTTATCTCTCTCTCTTAAGAAAGTTTTTCTCTCTCATGTTTGTTCTCTCTCTCCCATATGGTGAAAGAACCTAAGGGTTTAGGTTATGAAGTTCTTCTCTCTCCTATCTCTCAAATATGGATTTATGGCTATGGGTTTTAGGGTTTAGCAAAAAGAGACTCTATCTCTCTCAAACTAGGTTGCTAAGAGAATTCACCTAGGGTTTGAGTTTGTGATAAAAGGGGTTCATGTTCCATTGGTGTGGCTTGGCCAAAATTTGCTTTCCTGGTTCGAGATTGAAGCTAGACTGTTGATCCCGCGCTATCGGATGGTGGTGACTCAGTGTGGGGTGTAATAAGCCCGGTTGAGGTAATATCCGACACTCTTCATTTTATTTCTTGCAATCTTATCTTTTATTCTCAAGCATAGGGCATAGTTGTTTCAGTAACATCAACCTTAAAATGTAAAATTACAGATGCACCTCAAAAATCCATCGGAAAAGGTTGGTTTAATGTTGAAAAACCCTCTAATTGATCATCTCGACACTGAGATGTAAGAATATGAAAAGAAAAAGATTTGAGTCCCAAAAATAGTGCATCTTGCAAAACATTATCTAGACTGTCCATTTTCACGATTTTTATATGTTATGGATCTACCAGATTTTAACTATTTTTAGAGTTTAAAATTTTATAATTAGATATAAAAATAGATTTTTAAATAATTCTAAAAATTTTACTACCAAAATTACATGTTATGATAAAATTTCGAGGTGCACTTTAATTGGATTGCTTAAGATTACAACCTTACATAAACCACACGCTAATGTAACTAACAATCCCCGCTAGCATATAGTTTAACTTTATGGGTGTTTATAGTATATGAGCATACCATACCCTTCGCATGCCTTAGGCTCTTAGTTTAAAACCACGTGCTTTTATGATGACAAGACTTTGGAATAACATCTATTGTTGTATTTTTATTCTAGTTTATTTTTTTTTATGTTTGTGCTATAAAAGCCTTCAAGCAACTCTCTCCACATAACTTTTATGTTAAAAACCTAAAAGCATTAGAGAAGTATTTATTTTAAATGTAAAATATGTTTAGGAAAAATTAAGTATATATCTGTTAGACTTTCTGTTATTACCAAAATACCAAATACTTTCTGTTATTACTGGAATGTCCTTTTTTTCACTTCATAACGAAAATTTTTAAAAAATACATTTTTACCTTTTTTCGGTTGTTCAACAACCGAAATGGCTGCAATTTCGGTTGTTCAACAACTCAAAATGTCCCTAATAGTTTAACGTTCATCTTCTCTCATAGAGTTATAGAAAGAACTCGCTTCCTTGTTCGCCTCCTCCCCACCCGCTTTCCTACTCCCTTGCTCTTGCTTGCTTGATTGTCTGCTCTCTACGTCTATGCTATGTGAATGCTTTAAAAAGAGAGTTTTAGCCATTTTTTGGTTTTTGAACAACCGAAATGGTTATGATTTT
The DNA here is from genome assembly GCF_000471905.2 of Amborella trichopoda. Next base: position 1,561,858 of record NW_006494876.1, read on the forward strand.
GGTTTTTCAAAAATCGAAAATGACCCTGATAGTTTTAACAGTTTATCTTCTCTGCTCTCTGCGTCTTTACTTTGTGAGTTGTAAGCATATGCTCTGTGAGTGCTAAACAAAGGTAGCTAACAATTCTCTCCCAAACAACCTAACTATATAGCTCTGTGAAGCTCAGGATTTATTTTGGATTTTGACAGCATTAATCGAATTTTGAAGGCATTTCACAGAGTGAAGGTATGTGGGTCGATTTTAGAAATTTAGATTGTATAAAATTTTGATTTAGGGATACTCAAGCACACTAGTTCTTTCTCATGAAATTGATTTAGTTTCAATTAATTTGTGGGTCGATTTTGATTGTATAAGATTTAAAATTTTGGGGGTTTTGAGAACTAGGAATTTTGTGGTTTTTGTAGAACTCGAAATTTTTACAAGATGTTGTATTGAGTTGATTATTTTTTTTTAGTGTCTGTGAGGAAAATCGCAGGACTGTGATTGAATGATTTGTTTTGATTGCTTTGTTTTTAGAACTCGAAATTTGATGTGTTGCTTTGTTTTGAATGCTAGTAAGATTTTACATTATATTGTATTATATGTTAACTTTGATACTCTTAGATAGTTTTAAGTATAGATTTGTAATAGATTTAGTGATATCTTAGGAAATGGTTGATTTTTGTCGTTGATAGATTAAGTAGCTTAACAATAAAGATTTGTATGTGATTTATGATTCAAGTACATATTTAGTTTGAATATTTTGCAAATTCTTGTGGTTTTAGGAGTACATAGGAAATAAATTATTATATGCATACAAGCGTCAATATTTTAGATAGAATAATTCGTGAGTACATTTATTTGAGAGCTCATTCGATATGTCAATTTGTGATCGCTTATTTGGAAGTTTAATATGTGACTTAGCATTGTTTCATTGATTCTATATGCAAGTACATTATGAGTTATTGTTGTCTCTATATTCATTCATTTGTATTATCATGTTCTTTTTGATAGAGTAGTACTTGTATTAGAACCTCTAAGTTAAGTTGAAGAGCTATATAGTTAGTTTGTTTGCACGCAAAAAAGCCAGTTTTTTTAACTCCATAACATTAGGATATGGTATAAAATTGATCATTTTTTTCATTTAATAATAACCTGTCATTATTGTTTTTTTGTTTTTTAGTTAAGTTTTGCAAATGTAACCTTATGATTAACATGGTGACCATATGGGTTTTTAGTGAATCTGAATCGTGTACAGTTAGATGGGGTATATCCAAGAGGTCCTCAAGACCCTAATTTGCTGCAGCTTCATCTAGAACATGCATCCTATTTCTTATGGGAAGAACATGTATATGCATATATTCATATGCTCTTTCCATTAGTTTATTATTTTTCAATAAATTGTACTATGTTTATACATTATACAAGAAGTACATGTATATATATTGTGACTCATATATTGTCTATCTGTTGTATTCCAGGAAAAACAAGAAATTAGAATCAATGAAAAGAGTCTTCAATTAAATGAGTGGCATCTAACCAATGAGCAAGTTGAGCTAGTGAATGCGTCTGGGTTGGGTGCTCTATCTATAATCCGGCCAGGTTGAATTGATCTTCTTTGGTCGCTGCCAATGTAGAGAGGTGGCATTCTGAGACCAATTCATTCCATTACAACATTCAAATTGGTGAGATGACACCCACATTATTTGATGTTTATGAGATATTGGGACTGAGTGTGAATGACGACCCTATTACATATCGTCTTATTAGTGATCTCTGAGAGTTCATAGAAAACAATTTGGGTATAGTCTTGTTTACGATAAAAATGTGACAGATCTTTCGATGAAGATCTCTCGAATTTTAACACCTTAAACTAATTAAAAAGATGTAAATAAAGTGATAGAGAAAGTGAGACTAACCATCTTTAGATCTTTAGATTTAACCATTTACGGAGAGAGGTTATTTATAAGATTCAATTGGTGATTTTTTCTAATTTTTTTGGAGTTTTTTTTCAGAATTTTTTGGATTTATCTTGAAGTTTTAGCCTTATTTAATTAAAGAAAATGTATTTACTATGTCATCATATTCATTGACTGCATCATCAGCCCGCGCCTGAGCCTGTCAGACCTGTTACAGCCCGGCCTGCGGCTCGACAGTTGGGTCTGAAAGGGACAAATTGTCATTTGATATATCTTTTTATTCGTAGGTCTGACTCAGGCGATTCTTGGACCATTGGAAAGCTCTTGGGTTTGACTTCAAATTGGGATAGGATTTGGATAGTTTGAGGTAATTAAATGAGTTTTATTAGGATAATGTGGCCCTAAGAGTCTAAAAAACCATAGAATTTGCCAGATTTAAAATGGGGTGTCTATAATTGGCCCTCTTTAGCACTTACTGTGTTTTGAGGGACAGGTGAGTGGAAAAAAAGTAAAAACTTTGGTATTCCCTGTTCTTCGAAGGGTAGGTGAATGTCAAAGATAAAATAGAAATTTTAAATTTCTTCCTGAGGTCACGTGGTCAGGGGGCACACCAACTATCCCTCCAAGTCATTGCGTTCACCGAGTTCACCCACATAGGGTATTTTTCCTCCTAGGGTTTTCGGCGTCAGATGTTGGTAAGTTACACAATCTTAAAACTCGAGTTGGATTTTCTAGCCATGCCACTTAACTTCAAGGGTCTTTGTAGTTTGAATTTTTAACCTTGGCATTTTCTTTGATCTCCTTAGGGTTTCCTAAGGATGTCTGTAGGAAAATGCTTTCTATAGAACGAGACTTGTTTGGCCAAATCCGAAGTGAGAGACGAGGCAGCAACGCGGCAATCGAGGCAACGCGGTAATCATCATATATGAGTGTCCAAGCTCCTTCATTTTTTATAAGACTTTTTTAGAATTTTTTTGAAAGTAAGGGGAGATTTGAAATAAACCCGAAGCAAGGACATGTTACGATTTTAACAAAGAAATTAAATTTTTTGGAAAACACGAGACATATAGTGAAAATTTTGAAAAGGGAAAGATATTTCAAAAAACAAGGTTGGTTAGCAATTTTAACTCCTACAACCATAGAGCCCTCTAATCAGTTTAGCGTCATGCATCGATGAACCATACACCAAACCCTTTTACATCAATACATGGATAGACGGAATCCATCGAATAAGGTGGTTGTGCCCTGGAAACACCAGACCTTTCACGTCATACGGGGATAGACGGTACCTGCCTCGGCTCTTTTGTGTCGCATGAGTTTGACGTTTTCCCATTGAAACAAGATGGTTGTGCCTTGGATATACCTGACCTTTCACATCATATGGGGCTAGACGATACCTGTCTTGGCTCTTTTACATTGTATGAGTTTGACGTTTTTCCATTAAACAGGGTGGTTGTGCCTTGGATACACCGGACCTTTCACATCATACAGGGCTGGATGGTCCCTGTCTCGGCTCTTTTACGTCGCACGAGTTTGATGTTTTTCCATTGAACAGGGTGGTTGTGTCCTGAATACACCTAACCTTTCACGTCATATGGGGCCGAACAATCCCTGTCTCGGCTCTTTTACGTTGCATGAGTTTGACATTTTTCATGTCTCGACTCTTTAACGTCACACGAGTTTGACATTTTTTTCTGTCTCAGTTTTTTAATGTCACATGAGTTTGACGTTTTTTTTTTTGTCTTGGCTCTTTTATGTCACACGAGTCTGACGTTTATCCTATCTCAACTCTTTAACGTCATACGAGTTTGATGCTTATCTTGTCTCGACTCTTTTATGTCGCACGAGTTTGATGTTTATCCTATCTCGGCTTTTTTACGTCACACGAGTTTGACGCTTATCCTGTCTTGGCTCTTTTACGTCGCACGAGTTTAACGTTTATCCTGTCTCGGCTCTTTTACATCACACAAGTTTAACGTTTTTCTCGAATTGGATTTTGGGACATCATACGCACACATGGAGATGAGCTTGCCTCATTGCGCGTCAAGGGATCCAGTCGAGAGAAAATGCTCACAAACTAGACAAGGTTCACCTATCTCCGATATGTGGTAGTTGGTAGTTGTACTCATACAACCATGGAGTGCCTAGCTAATTTCATTCCTTCATAACATGTGTAAGAAGTTGGCTTGGAGAACAAGGCTTGATCGACTAACAGTTTAACCTCTTATAGTAATGGAGGAAGTCCTTTCTAAAAAAGTTTTGAAAATGGAGGATTTTAACAATCAGATTGAAAAAGTGCTTTTAAAAGGGACGGGCCTTACAGTTTTTCCACTTGTGGCCACTTTAGTGGTCATTTTCTTTATTATATTTTATTCAAAGATGATGAAAGAATTTTCTTGTGGGATCGTAAGAACTCAAAAGTCTCGAAGTTGTCTTTTTACCTTTGAAGCTTTCATCCTGTGCTTCGCGGGTCCATGAAGAGTTCTCTGGATTCTTGTTGAGCTTCCATCTTTGAGAGGTCTCGATGTTCTTCCAGGATTTGTCGAAGTCACTTCGATTTTCCATTCATATCATGCTCCCGCATCTTTCTGAGTTGTTTCTATTGGGAACCTGTAGGGTTTAGGAGGAGTCTTCGTCCTCAGGGTCCTACTTGTGCCTTATTGTTGGAACTTGCAAGTACTTGTTTGTACTTGAGTGTTTTTTAATAAGAAGCTCAGTGTTTTTTAATAAGAAGCTCCATCTTGTAGTTAATTTTTTTTTTTTTTTTTTTTTTAACCCGTGTATGCCCTTTCAGGTTTTCATCACGTCCATTTTTATTTATTTATTTATTTTTTTGATGCCTTTTCAGGTTTTCACCATCGTTTTGAGCCCATTACGGGTAGTATTTTATGAGATACATGGCATTGATGAGGTCGTTGAGCTCGCACCCCTCCTGATTCTTGATCTTGTAAGAATTGTCTGCATGTAGTCGGGTGACCACGAATGGCCCCTCCCAATTAGGTTTGAAATTGCCTAAAGGGTGTAGGTTTGTAGGAATGTGGAAGATTTTCTTGAGTACCATGTCCCCTTCCCTGAATTGTCGAGAAACTCCCCTTCCCAGTAGGAGTCTTCTCAGTTGTCCGGTAGGCCCATAGCGCGCCATTTAGCTTTTCTTACCAATCTTTGCCACCTTCTATTATTCTGTCTATAATTATGAGAAGTCTTTTGTTTATAGCCTCTGCTTGTCCATTCCTTGAGGGTAGTAATGTGTGAAGAATTTTTTTGTTATCCCAAACTTTTTGCACACCTTAGAGACCTTTTCACTTTTGAGATTGGATCCATTGTCAGTAGTGATTAACTCAGGAACACCGAACCTGAATACAATATTATTCTTTATGAAATGAGCAACATGTTGTCCCTCAATTTTAAAATTTTAAAGAGAGAAAGTATGTTAAAATTTTACGGAGAAAAAATACCAAAAATTTTTTAGAGAGATGAAATATCTCAAAATTTTAGAGAGAAAAACTATCTCAAATTTTAACTTTTAAAGAGAAAATATGTTAAAATTTTAGAGAGAGAAAGTACCAATATTTTTAAGAGAGATAAATAATGTCAAAATTTTAGAGAGATAAACCATCTCAAATTTTAAGTTTTAGATAGAAACTATCATATTTTAGAGAGAGAAAGTACATGCAAATTTTTAGAGAAACAAACAATCTCAATTTTCTAGAGAGAGAAATCATTTCAAAATTTTTAGAGAAATAAAAATTATCATATTTTAATTTTTAGAGAGAGACACTATATCAAAATTTAGAATGAGTACCTAAAGATTTTTAGAAATAGAAACTATCTCAAAAAATTTTAGAGAAAGAAACTGTATCAAATCTTAAGTTTTAGAGAGAGAAAGTATTCTTAAATTGTAGAGAGAGAAGATATCCTTAAAATTGTAGAGAGAGAAACTATTATAAATTTTAGAAAGAGAAATGGCCAAAAAAAAATTTAGAGAGAAATATCTCGAATTTTGAATTTTAGAAAGATAAAATATATTAAAATTTTAAAAACAGAATTATATCAAATTTTAGAGTGAGAAACTACCTAAAAATTTTAGAGATAGAAACTATCTCAAAATTTTGGAGAGAGAAACTATTGTAAAATTTATGTTTTAGAGAAAGAAAGTATATTACAATTTTAGAGAGATAAACTATATCAAATTTTAAATAGAGAAAGTACATGAAATTTTTAGAGTAAAAACTATCTCAAAAAAATTTAGAGAGATAAACTTGTCAAAATTCAAGTTTTAGAGCGAGAAAGTATCTCAAATTTTAAACTTTAGAGAGAAAAAGTATATCAAAGTTTAGAGAGACACTATATCAAATTTTAAAGAGAGAAACTATTTTAAAATTTTAGAGAGAGAAACTATATCAAGCATGAAGTTTTAGAGAGAGAAAGCTTTTTAAAATTTAACAGAATAATTATATCAAAATTTGGAGAGAGAAAATACATAACTTTTGTTAGAAAAAAATACTATCGCAAAAATTTTTAGAGAG
>NW_006494872.1:0-24295 GCF_000471905.2 Amborella trichopoda
CTATGCAATCTAAGCCATATAACCTTAAACTATATTCCACATCCTGAGCACATGATGTTAAACTGCTTTGCTCAGTTCCCGGTGGCAGGACTTTAAAAACACCTCCACATACATGCACAATACCTTTTGGGTGTACCACCTTCATCAACTACCAAATGAATCCATTCGCTTCATTCCCACTCATCATGCCACAGTGAGTTTCACCCGTGCTTACAAACCGCGAGCCATTCCGCCTTCCATACTCGCCGTCAGCTAGTGGGTCACCACTGTCCATCTTCCATACCAACACCATCCATCTTTCATAGGCAGCCTTGAGCCATTTCCCTAAGTGAGTCAAATCGCCATCATGCTCACTCCATGGCCTCTAAAGGCTACCATCCGTCTTCACCATGGTCTAGCTGTATGACCTTAAACTATAGTACACGTCCTGGCCCCATGACGTTAAAAGGCTTCGCACAGGTCCCTAAGGCAGTACCCTAAACACGCCTTAATAAGAAAATAATAATAATGGGCATGGTGTAAACCTAAAAAGGGAGCGCCATGAGTAAAAATGACGGACGAGCATGGTCACGAAACCATGAGTAAAAGAGTTCCGTGAATAAAACCCTGGGCACAGTGAAAACGTAAAACGACACCGTGAGTAAAAATGGAAGAATAAGGGAGGACATGGCCGTAAGATCATGGGTAAAAGTGCCCCAAAAAAAAAGGGGTTGGTGAAAACCGTCTTTACGACGCCACTTCCCAAGTCCAATTGAAAACCTACAAAGGGCGCTCGAACCAAGAGAGCAGGTTGACGCAACACTCACCTCTGAAGATGGCTTCAGCCAGCACTCCAAAAGAAAAATCCCCGTTATCAGAATCATCTGACGCTGAGACCTAAAAAGAAGAGCCCTCATCATCAAAAATATCATCCAACAAGGTGAGAAGATTTTAAAAGTAGCCCATTCAACATCCTTCTTTAATGCCGGGTGAACATGTAGCGCAATCGACATCCTTCTTCAATGCTAGGTGAACACATAGCCCAGTCAATATCCTTCTTTAATGTTGGGTGAACATGTAGCCCAATCAACATCCTTCGTAAATACTGAGTGAACACGTAGACCAGTTAACATCTTTCTTCAGTGCTGGGTGAACACGTAGCCCAGTCGTTATCACAATGTCGTCACAGGTACCATCCTACAGGGTGAGGACTTAAAATACTAATCCTTCCAAATCACAAGTAGTCCCTTGAGGGTGAGGACTTCGACAAGATCCCTCAAACAAACAAAATAGTCCCTTGAGGGTGAGGACTTCGTCAGGATCCCTCAAAACTTTCTATCTCTCTTCCTCACTATTTCTCTATCTCTTTCTCTATCTCTCTCTCTATTCATCTCACTTTCTCTCCTTATTGCTCTATATCTTTCTCTACCTTGCTATATCTTTCTTTCCCTTTCTCTCTCTATTCTTCTACCTCTACCTCTCTATTTCTCTTTCTCTATCCCCCATCTCTCTTTCCCTTCTTTTTTTCTCTTGATAAGTATGGTAGTAGCAGTGTCGTGCATGCCTATCTTTCTTTCTCTTCTTCTCTTCCCGTGACATGCACAATAGTGGCAGCGCTGTGTGTGCTCATCTCTCTTTCTCTTCTTCTCTCTCCTGACATGCACGACAGTGGCAGCGCTGTGCGTGTCCCTATTCCTCTCTTTTCATTTTTCCTTCTCTCTCTTGATATAAGTAGCAGTGGCAGCGCTGTGTGTGTCCCTCTTCCTCTCTCTCTTTCTTTCTCCTTCTCTCTCCTAACATGCACAACAGTGGTAGTGTTGTCTGTGTCCGTCTTCCTCTCTCTCTTTCTTTCTCCTTCCCTCTCCTATCATGCACGGCAGTGGCAGTGCTGTACGTGTCCCTATTCCTCTCTCTTTCTTTCTCCTTCTATCTCTTGACATGCACGATAGTGGCAGTGCCATACGTGTTACTCTTCCTCTCTTTCTTTCTTTCTCCTTCTCTCTCCTGACACGCACAACAGTGGCAGTGCCATGCATGTCCCTCTTCCTCTCTTTCTTTCTTTTCCCTTCTCTCTCCAAACATGCACGGCAGTGGCAACACCCTTCATGCCTCTCTTTTTCTCTCACCTTTTCTATCTCTTCTTCTCTCTATTTATCTCGCTCTCTCTTCCTCTATTCTTCTCTCTTTCTTCTTCATCTCTTTCTCCCTTCTTCGATACTGGGTGAACACGAAGCACAGTCATCATCTTTCTTTGGTGCTGGGTGAGCACGTATCCCAGTCATCATCCTTCTTCGGTGTTGGGTGAACATGTAGCCTAGTCATCATCCATCTTCGATGCTGGGTGAACATGTAGCCCAGTCATCCTCATAAGGTCGTCATAGGTACCGTCTGACAGGGTAAGGACATCAAAAACTAATCCCTCCCAATCTCAAACATTCCCTTGAGGGCTTCGATAGGATCCCTCAAAAGTGTCTTCTCCCCCAAAGTCTCCAAAAATGGATCTGCAGCAAATGCATCCAAACGTCTATGATCCTAGTTACAACATTACGTGGATATCTTCTCAGCACTCACGTGGTTCTATGGCTAGGAAGAAAAAAGTAATAAAGCTGAAGGAAATTTTTTGAATTTTGTCCTTCTTGCTTCTCTCGAAGGACAACAATGGATGGGGCAAACTGTTTGAAGACATTTTCAGCACCTTGGGTCCCCGATGCGGAATAAAAGAGAAGCCGATCAATAAAGGCCTGATATCCAAAAAAAAAGTTTACATTCTCATAATTTCCCTAGGGTGGGTTAGAATCTTCTCAAGGATTTCAAAAGGACCCCTGCTAAGTTTCATCGCAATTTGACATGTATAAGGTAGCACAAACAAAGAAACAATTTCGAAAGAAATAACCTCTCACACTCTCAAACTGACCCTATAACTAGAACCATATTTTCAGAGTGTCAAATGGCTATGGGACCACCGCTATTGGTTTTGGCACGATCGACGCGAAACTAGTTGCATTGACTACGTAAGGTCCGAAGCTATGTCTGGTCCGAACTCCAAACGTGATGAATAGTTAGATTTCACGTACGATGACATTAAAGTTGCTACAGAATTTTGGCTGCCAGAATTCAAGTTTTGACAAAAAACCCAAGATTGTAAAATCTTTGTTTGGGCACGAAATCAATCTGCGTTTGTTGCAATGAGATCATGACGACAAGCTTAGTTTGATTCAGCAAAGAACTCATGAAAATACATCCAAAAAAAAAGTACAATATCGATCCAAACTTTACAAGTTTCTTACCAATTTCAAGTCACATGATCATGACTTAAAATCATGATCCGTGGTTCGAAGTTGTTACCAAATCGATCATCAGGTCAAGCCCAACGAGAAAGTAATCATCTTTTGGCCATGCAGGGGCTGGGGCACCCCCTGTGGAGAAAATAAAGGAGGGGGGAAGAGAAGAGAAGTTAGAACGTTTCGAGCATCTTTCTACATCGTCGTCGGTATTGGACGTTTGTCGGGGGTATTTAAGGTCTTGCCTTGGCTTTGACCATTGTGGGGTGCTTTTAACGTCATCACCCATTTTGGTTGACTCTTGAGATATTGATGACTTAAGGATGTCTGTCTGATAAGACGAAAGGATAAGGTGAGCTGTGCTTGGGACCATCACATTTGGGTAGTGACAACCGAACAGTACTCCTAGACTTGCTCAAGTTCTGGAGTTTGAAGAGGGAAAATGGATTACGAGGCAGGAGGTCGTCAAGGGTGGTGACCTCGACTGCCTTGGAGGCTTCCCAAGATAGGATATGTAGGCCTCCTTTCTACTTAATCGTGAGGCGGTTGTGGACTTCATTCCATAATCGAGCTTGGGACCTAGACTGCCCCGTTTTCTTCGAACAGGTGAGGGCCATGTCTATGAGGTGGAGCAGGGAGTGGGTCCCAAGGATGGAGGGCAGCTTAGGTTCTTGTCTTGGAGGCTGGAGTCCTGTGTCTGACATCAAGCCATTGCCCTGAATTCCTTTGTGAGGCCCGGGTGTTTGGCTGACCGCGCTGGCTCAAGATGGTACTCTTAGGGAAGACCGTTGAGTATTAGGAATCAAGGTGCTTACCTGGCTTCGGGAGAGCAGCAAAGGAAAGAGGGGCCGCCTAGTGACTCCACCTGAGTCTGGATCCGAGAGGGACCTACAAAGATGGTGCGTGTGCACCTTTAGGGTTAGCCGTCGGGGTGACTTGGGGGTCAGCCCAGGCTCGGTCAATGGGTTCGACCTGAGAAGGGCTAGACCCACAAGCTTGTGTTTATGAGGGACGAGGCGGGAGCTCATCTCTCATAAGGTGGAGCTGTGTGTGTTGGGAGGGAAGACGGAGCTGTCGACCTGCCTGTGCTCAAGGTGGCATATATGTAGCGCTGCCCCAAGCTGTGGTAAGCGAATGCCTGACGCATGTAGGGTTCGGCCCGAGAAGGCCTAGCCCTGGATGCGAGCTCAAGGCAACGTGAGGGTTGCCCCGAGGTGTGGCTCGAGTGGATAGACCACGAGCCTTTGAGTGTGTATGAGGCGTGAAGACCTCATGACCCTCTAGTTATTGAGGCTCGGAGTGGTAAAGGAGCACAGGGGGTTGCCTTGCTGTGAACCTCAAGAGCAACCGTAGTTTTCTTGCCTTTCGCAGGGATGGACGGGGTAGCCTTCCGTACCGCAGCAGTATGATTGGCAGGAGATTTGCCAGTAGCAGGGTGTACGGCATCAGACGTGTTACCCATGCGAGGGGCCTTGGTGGAGAGTCCACCAGGGTGAGAAAGCGGTGAGGCAGGGACCTTTAAGTCTCCTCTCGCACCGATCCAGGTGGGAACCTGAGAGTCAGACGGTGAGTCCTGACTCAGAAGGGGAGTAGGGAAGGAGGCTAGAGAGGCTCGCTTCCCTGAGACAGCCATGAGTGCAGGGATAAGGAAGTCCCCCACCTGGATGAATAGGTTGAACAACCCAGGTGCCATAGAAATAGGTGTAGAAAGTAACGAAGGAAACTAGTTAAACAAGATCGAACCGACTAAGGGGTAGTAAGTCCCCAGTGGAGTCGCCAAACTGGTTAGGTGCCTTGATGTCACCCTCCAGATCTAGGTGATCTGGTGGCACGTGTCTCGGGTTTCTGGTGAACCCGAGGGATCGCTCTCTCGGAACCTTTCTCGAGGTCAAGGGCAGGTATACCTACCAATGAGAGAGGAATTTTCGGGGGGTTCAGGACCTACTCGAGCTGGCTCACATGCGCTTCCTCTTAGATCACGAAGAAAGCCCCCCAGTTGCTTGAGCTGGTTCGAAATCGCCTCCCTTAACCAGTAACCCTCTTGTTGTTCTGCACAACATTTCGATGGTTAATTTTTAAGACAAGTGGGTCGAAGGGACCCACCATTGTCTTAGGGCAATACACATTCATATGAGAAGGAGATGAAGTGCAAGGTTCGGTGAAAAATAAAAAAGGGAAGAGAGATTGACGAAGGGGTGAGACTAGTATGACTGCTAGAAGTCACCGACTCGGAGTAATAGCAAGATGGGCATGGCTCACAAGACCAGCACAGCGGCAATACTACTCGAAACTGAGGTCGGTGCGATGGTGGTAAGCTAAGTCTACCCTCAATCAAGTGAGAAGAGAAAGGGCTAAAGAGAAGAGGGCGAGACAGTGAAGAGAACAGAAGTCCAGATGCCAATAGGCATCACCATTAGCAACACAAGGAGACGACACATCCGTTGCGGATGGCGCTAACTCCTGACAAGGCACATGTTGATCGTTTTTCCTAGGTCGCACAGCGACAGGCGTGGGATGCAGGGAGAATGGCGATGGGCACCAGACGTGAGGAGGAAGCTCACGAAAGGCGATGGGTGTTGCTAAAGCCTCTAAGGGGTGGCGATAGGTATCGTCGTCCATACTTGGTGCACAACAAAGGAAGACCCTTGCAGGTGGCAACAAACTTCGCTGTCTGGGTTCTTCATCGAGACGTCATAGCTACATCTGTGGGTGACGATGGGCAGCGTTGTCTACAGACTTCATTGAAAGAAAGAGACAAACGAATAAAAGGGGAGGGGAACTCGTGCATGACACTGCCATCACCATGCACGACCTGTGAAACCAAGGGAGAGGCATGCACCGCACTGTCACTGTCGTGCACAACCTTTGTGAGGAACTCAGACAAATAAGAAGGAGAAGAGAGGGGAGAAGAGAGAGAGAAGAAGAAAGGAAAAAGAAGATATAGAAGGTTTACCTCAACCCTAGGGGTACCAATCAAAACTTTCTCTCACTTCACTCTCTCTCTCAAGCGTGACACAACAATGGTAAGAAAGAGAAACATGTATTTAGTGAAAACTCTCTCTTGTGTGTGTCTGTCTCTCTTTTTTTGTGTACAACGATGGTACGTATATATAGAAGTGTGCCCCAAACATGGGTGGATGATCAAAAGTAACCCTAATTGCTAGAAATTAAGATTAAATTGAATTAAAAGAAATTAGAAAATAGGGTGAAAAACGACATATTTGCCCCTTCCTAACAAGTTGTCGAATTCCAGAACAGTCCCTATGTTGTCCTAGAACTTGCGTGATCTTGTATGGCTGATCCGAGGATGTTCTGATGTCCGGTTGATCGTAAGATGAATGTTTTCTTCTAGGGCTTAGCATGGCAATCGAGTTGATACCAACTTCGAACCATGGATCATGTTTTTGGTGCACGATCATGTGACTTGAAATTGAATAGATCTTGAAACTTTGGTTCGATAGTGTGCTCGTTCCTTGATGCTTTTTTGTGTTTTCTTCACTGAATCACACTGAGCATGCCGTAACGATCATGAGGCATCAAACATAGCTAGATTTTGTGCCCAAATGAAGATTTTACAAGTTTGGAATTTTGGCCTGAATCAAGGATTCCAACGATGGAATTTGCAGTCTGTTCTTCGCGTTCGTGTAAAGAATCCGACCGTTCATCATGTATGGCGTTCGGGTCAGAGATGGCCAGAGACCTTATGCCCACGATGGAATTGGTCTCGCGTCGATCGGGCTCACGAGTGATATGATTTGGGTGCTCAGGTGAGGCACGATGCTGTTGAAGTTTCTGCACTTTCTTCACAAATCAGCAACTGCTCTCTAGACTCGACAAACATGCTCACCAAATTTTGGTATGATCCGAATTGGGATGAGTGAGATATAAGCGTCAAAATTCACTGCTAGTGATTGTCCCTTCAATGGTGTGGTGTTGCAGGATGGCCACACGGGAATAGCGTGCGGCTTCTTTTGTTTCACTCTTTTGCGTATAATTTCTTCCTAAGACGTCCGTTTCAGCTTAAACTTGACCCGTAAGGTTTTCAACCATGCTAGATCCAATGGCGATGGTCCCACAATAATTTGGGATGCTGAAAATGTAGCTCTAGTTATAGGGGTCCATTTTAGGGTGCTAGAGGCCGATTTTGGCGGAACTATTTCTCAGTCTGCACTGCCTTTGACATGTCGAAATGTGAAAAAAGTTGGCAGTGGACTTTTGAGAGACCTCATGAAAATCTTGGCCAATTCTAGGGTTGTTCTGAGACTGTCAGAATTTCCACTACTTGCTGGGCCTTTTTGAGCGGGGGCCCCATGTTGATGAAAAATACCTTCCAACACTAGGACTTTGAGATCACTCTCTCGGGAACCTCGTTCGAGAACAAGGACAGGTACTACGAACCGAGGAGAGAGGAATTTAAGGTGGGTTCGAGACTTACTCGGGCTGGCTCATGTGGGCGCCCCCTTAGATCACGAAAAAATCCCCCTAGTAATAACACTGGTTCGGAATTGCCTCCCTTGGCATATATTTTTCTGTTTTCTGTAATCACACACATATGGAAAAGGATATAAGACAGGTTGGTTAACAGACCTCACCTTTCCTTTTTGATGAATACATACAAGTGTAAACATTAAAAAAGAGGAAAAGAATAATGAGGGAAGAAAGATGGGGGAAAGAATAATTTGACTAGGCCAAGAGATCAACACATTGACTAAGCTGGTAAATAATTGACCGGACGTGGCAGTAAAATGGGCTCGATAACTCAGATCGGCTCAACAAAATTACTACTAGACGACAATATTAATACTAACTAGGTAGACACGATGGTTAGTCTATCGTTGCAGTAAAGCAAGCACAATAACTATGATTGGCACAACAACAATACGGCTAAACGATAGTGGTTACCAAAGAAGGCTACTCTCGACCCCTCTTAATCAAATGAAATAATAGAAAATATAGTGATCATAAAGAGAGAATAATAAGTAAAATAAGAGGAGAATAAGAGAATATCAAGAATGGAGAAAGAGAAGGAAGGAGAAGAAGACGGTGGGGGAAGATGGGTAGAAGGGAGAGAGAGGACACAGTCAGTGCTAGGCATGGCCGACTGGGTTGAAAGAAGAAGAAAGAGAGGACACAATCGGCAGTAAACATCACCGGCAATGTTAGAAAGAGAGGGGGAAAGAAGAAAGCAATCGGTGGTAAGCATCGTCGATTGTGTTAGAAAGAGAGGGGGAAAGAAGGACACAATCGGCGCAAAGCATCATAGGTTGTGCGAGAAGAAGAAGATGAAAGAGAAGACACAGTCGGCGCAAGGCATCGATGGCTGTGCTAGAAGAAGAAGAGGAAAAAGAGGACACAGTCGGCACTAGGCATCGCCAGTTGTACTAGAAGAAGAAGAGGAAAGAGAGGACACAGTCGGTGTTAGGCATCACTAGCTGTGCTAAAACAAGAAGAGGAAAGAGAGGACATAGACGGCACTAGGCATCGTCGGCTGTGCTAGAAGAAGAAGAGGAAAGAGAAGACACAGTCGGCGCTGGGCATCGCAAGTTGTGCTAGAAAAAGAAGGAAAATAGAACATAGTCAGCGCTAGACAACGCCGGCTGTGTAAGAAGAAGGGGAGGGAGGACACAATCAACGATAAGCCTCCGCCGACTGGGTTTAGACAAAGAAGTGAGAGAAGACACAAGCAGCGCTAGGCATTGTCGGCTGTGTTTAAGTAAAGAAGAGAGAGAAAGAAAGATAGAGATGAGAAGAAGAGAGAGAGAGAGAAAGAGATGAGAAAAAGAGAGAGAAAGAGAGATAGAGGTGTGAAGAAGAGAGAAAGAGAGATAGAGGTGAGAAGAAGAGAGAGAAAGAGATACAGAGATGAGAAGAGAGAGACGATAAAAGAGGGGAGGAGAGAGAAAGAGCGGAGGAGGGAGAAAGAGGAGAGGAGAGAGAAAGAGATGAGAAGAAGAAAGAGAAAGAGGGGAGGAGAGAAAGATGGGAGGAGAGAGAAAATTACCTTATCGAAGGGTACTGGCCCTTTTCTTCTCTCTCCTCTCTCTCTCTCTCAAAGACGCACCCATGGGCTTAAGCAAAAATTAAGTCTTTATTGAATCTTTAAGAATGAACCCAAGGGGATTTTACAATTTGGCTTTACATGTTTATATAGAATTGGGCTAAAACATGGGTGTACACCTAAAAAATTCCTAGAATTGAAGATAATTACAATTTAATTGAATTAAAAGAAATTCTAAAAAAGGGTGCAGAAGGACTGTTTTTCCCCTTCCTAACAATGTATGGAATTTTAAAACAGTCCCTACTGTTTCCCGAGAACTTGCGTGATCTTCCATGACTGATCCAGGGTTGCTTTGTTGCCCGTTTGATCAAAAGATGAGTGCTTTCTTATGGGGCTCGGCATGGCGATCGATTTGATACCAACTTCAAGCCATGAATCATGGTTTTAAGCCATGAATCATGGTTTTAAGCCATGATCATGAAACTTGAAATGTGCTTGAATCTTGAAAAATTTGGATCTATTAGGTGCTCGTTACTTGATGTTTTTCTTTAGTTTTTTCGTTGATTCACACTGAGCATGCCGTCATGATCACGTTGCAACATACGCAGCTCAATTT
The DNA here is from genome assembly GCF_000471905.2 of Amborella trichopoda. The sequence goes on from NW_006494872.1 coordinate 9,875, forward strand.
TGTGTCCGAACGAATATTTCTTCGTCTTGAGTTTTTGGTCGGAATCTTCAAATTAGACATTTGAAATTTACAGCAGCTTCGATGCCTTCGTCTGTGAAATCCAACCGTTCATCGTATGTAGGATTAAGACCAGAGATGGTCACAGACCTTATGCATATAATACAATTGGTTTCGTGCCCATCAGGTATACGAGCATTGTGATTTCTTCATGGATCACCAATTTTTCTATAGTTTTTCTCCCTGCTCAAGCATCGTCACGAGGCATACCACATATCGAATCGCTCGTCTTGAAGAGACGAACACACTCACAAATTTGAGTGTGATCCGACTTGGAACGAGTGAGATATGGGCCCCAAAATTCACTGCCCGTGACTGTAAAAACAACCACCTTTATGGTATTTTGGTGCAAGGTGGCCATACTGGAATAATGTACGGCCTTCCCGTTTTTGGTATTTTACCCATAACTTTGTCTTGGAATACCTAAATAAGCCGAAACTTGACCCATAGGGGGTTTCAATCGTGACAAATCTAATAGTGGTGGTTCCACAACAATTTTATATGCCAAAAATATAGTTCTAGTTACAGGGTCCATTTCAGGGTGCTAAGGGCTAATTTTTTTGAAATTGTTTCTTTATGTTCATGGCCTTAGACATGTCTGATCATGATGAAACTTCGCAGGTTGCCTTCTAGAGTGATGATGAAGGTCTTGACCAATTTTAGGGAAATTATGAGATTGTCGAAATTTCCACTTTTTATGTAAGCTTTATTGACCAGCTTCCTTTATTCCTCATCGGGGACCAAGGTGCTGAAAAATACGTTCAAACAGCTTGCCCCGCCGAATGTTGTGCTTTGAGAGAAGAGAGAAGGACAACATTCAAAAAATTTCCTTCGGCTTTATTCCCTTTTTTCTTCCTACCCACAGGACCACATGAACGCCAAGGAGATTCACATAATGGTGCTATCAAGATGCTCAGACGTAGGGATGCACTGTTCATGGGTCCATCTGTGGAGACTTTAAGGGCAGAAGAGACCTTTTTTAAGGATCTTATCGAATTCCTCACCCTTGTGCGGACTATTTGTAATTCTGAAGCTGAGGATTTTGTATGGACCTCGTCAGTCAGAATTAGGCCGGTCTGGCAATTGAGTGCCATGTCAAAGGGCATTGTTCCCATTTGGTCTGGGTTTCTTTGTCTTGGATAGATAACAAAAGAGCCTTTGGTTGGTGCTCATTTGCGTAGTGCACCAGGTTTTCCTTAGCCAGTAGGGTACCCCAGTTTATTGACGTGCCCAGCTTTGGGTATAACCCCTACCCATTATTGTGCAGGTCGTTACATAGTATGTCCAAAGTCATGGTTGACTTAGCCTTCTTGGAGAATCTTTTGGTTTGTCATAATGATTTCCATGTTTGTTTGTTCTGAATGGTTTGCTGAAGAACCTTTGGTCAGTGTTGTTTGCTGCTACACCAGGTTTGCTTTTAAAAATCAGGATACCACTACAGGTCCCGTTTGCCAGGTTCTGTCGAGGGCAGTTTTGTTAGCTGGTCCCAAAGGTATGGGCCCATTGGCAAGGCGGGCTAAAATCTCTGACAAGTTCGCCCTAGCTTTGTCAGTTTCTTACCTTCGCAGTGGTCTTTAGCATTTTTAAAGTGTGTTTGTGACCTCGTGAGAATTATGCTCTCCTTCATGAGACTTGTCTTGCTTTCTTGACGAATCTTCCATCCTTGTAGTCTTTTTGTAAATAGACTCAGGCTATCCGAATCTTTTTCCTTAAAAAAGAAATAGACTGCATCAACCTGCTTATTGGTCCAAGCGTCCTTTACGAATTTTCACTTGAACCTAGGAAACGACACTGTAGAGACGGTTTTCACCAACTTCCTTTTATTTGGGGTTCTTTTACCCATAACCTTTCGATCATGTCCACCCTTATTCTTCCATTTTCACTCACGATGCCCTTTCGAGTTTTCATTGGGTCCAGTTTTTATTCACAAAACTCTTTTACTCATGGTTTCATGACCATGCCCGTCCGTCATTTTTACTCATGGCGTTCCCTTAGTAAGGTAAACACCATGCCCGTTATTTCACATGAAGGAGTGTTTTAGGGTCGGGCCTTCGGGGCCTGTGCGAAGCCTTTTATGGTCATGCAGCTAGGACGTGCACTACAGTTTAAGGTCATACAGTTGAACCGCAATGGAGATGGATAGTAATCTGTAGAGGCCATGGAGTGAGTGCGGTAGTGGTTTTAGCTCACTTTTGTGGAGACGGCATGAGACTACCTATGACATATGGATGATGTATAAAAAGGTGAAAAGTGGTGACCCACTAGCTTACGACGAGTATGAGTAGCGAGATAGTTCGCCGCTTTGTAAGCACGAGTGAGACTCACTGGGGAATGATGGAGGATGATGAAATGAATGGATTCACTAGAGAGGCAGAGAAGGTGGTGCACGCATACAAACAGGTCAGTTAGGGAAGGCGTGCTTGAAGATGCATGTAAAAGGGGTGTCCATGTATGTAGGGGCGAGTTTTAAGGTCATGCCTCCTGGACTTGTGCAAAGCAGTTTATCATCATGCTGCCAGGACGTGCACTATGGTTTAGGGTCATATAGCTTGGATTGTGGTTATGCCATTTAAAGTCATGCAACCAGGACCATGCAGTTTAAGGTCGTGCAACGAGACCTCCGCTACAGTTTATGGTCTTATAGTTTGGACTGTAGTGCGAAGCCTTTTAACGTCATACAGTCAGGACGTGTACTTATAGGTTAGAGTCATATAGCTTGGACCGTGTAGTTTAGGGTTGTGCAGCTGACCTCCGCTACAATTTTTGTTCTTATAGTTTGGACCGTAGTGCGGTTTAGTCGTCATGTAAGTGAGACTTCATGGGGAATAGGTCTACGGGCAACAGTCTAACTCCTTGAGGATAAGATAGGTAGAACCGATGAGGGGTTCAAATATGAAAGCTGACTTTACTTGGGACAAATGTGGGTGTTTTATATCCTTGAGTACTGAACAAATAAGTATGAGGCAAACCATTGGGGTTGCAGCAATAAAAACGACCCTAACTCCACTGGGGGTAATAAGTTGTAGTACGAGTATGAATCTCCTACTGGGGATGAGAAGTCATGACCTGAGTTTGATCGACCTAGGTTCCTCTTTGCTGAGGATAATAGGTCAGGGTCAAGGAGCAACTTCACTGGGGATAATAATAATAGGACACACATAGCTTTGGCCTGGAGTACGTGATAATAGGTTGTTAAAATACAGTCGGTGCCAGGTGCAACAACCATTATTTATTGAGCACTCAACCGGCGATGAGTCTTCGAAAATACAACTAGCACTGAAGACGGCCAATAATGCTTCTTAACCACTCAAGCGACGCTGAATTGTTAAAAACACAGTCGGCACTAAGAGCCGCCCGTGCTATCACTTGAACATAGTCGGCGTTGAGTTGCTGAGCACACAGCCAGCACCAGGGTTGTTGAAACATAGCCGGCGCTGGGTAACATCAGCTGCATAGCTAGCACTAGGTATGGATTGATGTTCGAGCCATGACCCGAGCCCGACCCGGTCTTGATCTGTGTCACATGGAATTTGATGAGGCGGCGAAGAAACTTCACTCAGGCCTCGAGTTAAAGCCCGATCCGGTTTTGGCTTCTTTGTTGAGATTTTACAGGCGGTGATGAGAGTTGCCTCGGGTCAAAGCCCGACCCAGCCCACTGTCGTTTGGCCTTTTAGGATGCAGTTGAGATTCCCAGTTTGTGAGTGGCATTTGGGAATAGTGTTGGCTATATAAAGGGGGTAAAACCCCATTTCTCTACTTTCACATAAGGTAAAAATACTTATGAAAAATTTTTCAACGTTGAGAAGAGGTGGAAGCTCCGGCAAGTGGTGATTCCGGCAAGAGATAGCAGGAGGTTTTTCAGCAAGCAAGGGAGGTTCCGGTCAAATAAGGAGATGCCCGCAGAGAAGGAGGCAAGATCTCATTTGAGTTGCAGGAGTTTTTTGGTTTGCACAGGGGGTTTTTGGGGAAGCAGGAGAACTCCGGCCGTGGTCTTCGAGGGTAGACGAGGCGGGAACTGTAGCAGTGGGCATTTTGGCTAGTTTTGGGAGTTTTTGGAGGGAGGTTTGGAGAGGTTTTTCGGCCGCAGAAGGGGAGTTCCGGTGGGAAACCAAAGGGTCAGGGAAACATACTGTCGTTGGAGGTGGATTATTGCAAGGAAGGTTGACGATTGCATGAATTTTTTGTTAGGGGTTAGGAGCACAGCCAACGCTGGCATTTGGAGGACACAGTCAGCGTTGGAGTCAGTCGGCGCTTATCAATTCATGTGGCACGTCATGAAGCGCACAGTGCTACTCGCATGTGGCAGTGAGTTACATGCGAGAATCGCTGCGCTCGATGATGAACTACGTGCGGTGGTGTTCATGCACGACACTGACTTGGGTCGGCACAGGGTGGTGAATGATGGTAAGGCCTGGCTTGTGGTACCTGTTAGAAGCCAAGTCCTCCAGCACAACAGTGAAGTCCATGTTGTTCTGCAAGGGCATCCACCGTGAACAGGGTATGCTCTCCATCATAGGCCAATTCTTTGCCAGAGAAGTCTGCCTTGTATGTTTGATATATATGTCGGATGAATTGAAGCTGACTCGAAAATGGTTGGCTTCTTCTTTTGGCATGTAACCACTCGTCGAATGAATCGAAGCTAACTTCTCCAAGTGGTTTCACTTCTTCTTCATGAGGAGAGAATTTCTTGGGTGGGTTTGCTTCTTCTTCATGTGGATGGCGTTTTTTTTTGTTGGTTTGCTTCTTCTTCATGAGGAAGGCCTTTCTTTAGTGGTTTTGCTTCTTCTTCATGCGAAAAGCATTTTCTTCTGGCCTGTAACTGTCCTCTTATCCTCAGATGCTAGAGCAACACTACAAGTTTTGGTTTGTAACCGTCCTCTTATCCTCAGAAGCAAGAGCAACACTTTTGTTGTCAAATGTTCGCTTTTCCTCAAATGCAAGAGACTTGTAACCTCCCTAATAAAGGGCTTTTTGACTTGTAATTTGTGCTTCATTTTTACTGCAATAAAAGAGTCAGGATTTATTTAGATTATATTACATACTTTGCGTTGAGTCTCTTTCTTTTGAATATGCATCATAAATAGTACTTCTTTAGGTATCGCCCATTGATAGGGGGCATTGCCTCCTCTCCCTCAGGATGTGTCGGTAGGTAGGCTCCATTTAGCAAGACCTTTCTTACTATAAAGGGACCTTCCCACTTAGATTCAAACTTCCCTTTACACCGGCCATGCATAACAATAGGCCTCTTGACAGTTAGAACTAGATCGCCACGGGCGAATGAGCGGACCTTGACGGACTTGTCAAAAGCCCTCTTCATTCTCCCTTGGTTGAGTTCAAAGTTCTGATGACCCACTAGCCTCTTTTCATTGAGTGCATCTAATTCTTGATAGCGGAGCTTGACTCTCTCATCTTCGGTTAACCATTGATGTATCGTGACGTGCAATGAAGGGATTTGGATTTCAAGGGATAAAACTGCTTCACCCACATAAACCAGAGAATATAGAGTGGAATCAGTAGCATTTCGAGTGGTAGTATGATAATCCCATAGTCTTCAGGAAGCTTTTCATTCCAGTTCTTTTTTCGTCTTTGATACTGATTTTCATAAAACATTACATAGGGTCTTATTGAAGGCCTCAACCAAACCATTCGCCTGAGAGTGGTACATTGTCGAGTACTTCCACTCAAAACCAAACTGGTTAACCAATCGATCAATGTGGTGACTTCTAAATTGAGGACCGTTGTCAGATATAATCCGGTCGGGCACTCCGAACCGATATATGATGTGTTGTCGAACGAAGTTGGCCACTGTTGTCCCAAGAGCTTGCTTAAGGGGGACCACTTCAGCCCACTTGGAGAAATAATCTGTTGCAGCTAGAATAAAGACGTGACCCATTGTCGAAGGAGGGCCAATAGGCCCTACAATGTCCATGCCCCATTGTGAGATGGGCCATGATGCTACTGTAGGGTGTAAGGGTTATGGAGGCCGGTGAACAAGGCTTGAATGTATTTGGCACACTTGGAACTATTTAGCATAGTTTAAGGAATCATCAATCATGGTTAAGGAATCATCAATCATGGAAGGCTCAATAGTACCCCAATCTACGTATTCGTTCATAGAGCTTGAGACTAGAGTGATGCAATCCACAAATGCCTGAGTGTACTTCTTCGAACACCTTATTTGCTTCTTGCGCGTCCACACATCTAAGAGGAATACCATCAAATGTCCGCCTAAAGAGAGCATCTCCTTCAAGGAGGATATACTTGGTAGACATTTGATGTATGCTGTTGCATTCAGCATGATCCTCCGGGAGCCTGCCATGTTTTAAGAAACTAGTGATGGGCTCTCTCCAATCCTCTGCCTGCTCAATTTCCATGCATATTGGGTAAAGAATTCTGGTTCTTTGTTTCGACCCTTAGTTCCTTGACTCCGTGCCATTTCTTGTTCAGTCTTGAATACTTCTTTAGCTGATAGAAGTGCTCCGAATGGATAAGGAGGGCACTCAGGGAAAATATTTCTCTCATCATCCACATCGACCTCGGTTCTTAGTTCAATGTGTCTCCATTCTTCCACCCAAACAAGCGTGGGTCCTAATGAGAACAATTGAATTATAGCCCCGAGTTTCGCAAGTGCGTCAGCCTGCGAGTTTAACCTGCTGGGATGTGACTTAAGGATACGTCATCAAACTGAGCCATGTACGAGTATCGTGACAAGGATTGAGCATGTCTTTTCTCACATCATAGATCCCTTTGAGCTGCTAGATAACCAACTCAGAGTCACCATAGATCTTGAGCTACTCCAAGTCTAGGTTAAAGGCTATCTCCAACCCAATTATAAGGGCCTGGTATTTTGCCTCTTTATGAGAACCGGCTTCGGCAAGAGAGAAATAAAGTGGTAGTACTCCTCCTTTCTGAGTTAGAAATACCACTCTAGCTCCTCCTCGGTCAGATTAAAAGGCTCTATCGAAGTACATTTCCCAAGAATGAATAAGCTCTACACATAATACTTCTTCATCGAGGAGGTTGCTTGATAACGAAGACTCCGCAGATACAGGGTGTGCTGCGAGAAAATCAGTCAGAGCTTGGTCCTTGATGGCCTTTTATGGGACATATGTAATATCAAATTCCATCAGCAGTAATGCCCATTTAGCAAGACGTCCTGACAAGCACGAGTGTGTCATGAGAAACTTTACAGGATCTAAGTGTCATGAGAAACTTTACAGGATCTACTTTTGATATAAGTTTCACTTCATGACCAAGTAAGTAGTGGTAGAGTATTTGTACTGCAAAGATCAGGGCCAATCACATCTTCTCAATAAGAGGATAATTCTTCTCGACCTCTTGCATCCTACAGCTGAGGTAGTTTAATGCAGTCTCTTTTCCCTCGTCACTGTTTTGTACCAACAATGCCTCGAGTGACTCGTCTAGAGTGGTCATGTATAGGATAAGGGGTTTTCCCAACACAGGTGTGGAGAGCACTGAAGGGTTGAGTAAACATTGTTTGATGTCATTAAGAGCTATCTGACATGCTGCATCCTAGATGAATGGTGTATCCTTCTTTAACAGGTGTGTAAAGGGTTTACAACGACCTGAAAGATTTGAAATGAATCGGTGAATGTACGTCAACTACCCTTGAAGAGAGCGCAGTTCTCGCAATGTAGTTGGTGGAGGCATTTCTTGGATCGCCTTGATCTTGATTGGCTCAATTTCAAGTCTTCGATGTCTGACGATGAACCCCAAGAACTTTCTCGAATGTGTGCCGAAAGTGCATTTCAGCAGGTTCATTTTAAGTTGATGAAGACGTAGTCTCTCAAATACCTTTTCAAGGTTTCTCATGTGAGTATCTTTCTCTTCGGATTTTACCACCAATTCATCTACATAGCACTCCACCTCTTTGTGCATCATGTCTTTGAAGATGATCGTCATTGCGCTTTGGTATGTGGCACCAGCATTCTCTAATCTAAAAGGCATCATTGTGTAACAGAAGACCCCTTTTGGCGTTAGGAACGCAGTGGCGTCCGCATCTTCGGTCGCCATCTGTATCTGATTATACCCGAAGTATCCATCCATGAATAAAAAGTTTTGACAATGAGCCATGGAATCGATGAGCATCTCGGTGAATGGCAACGGGAAGTCATCCTTGGGGCAGGAGGTATTGAGGTCGCGAAAGTCAATACAAACCCTGATTTGGTCATTCTTCTTCTTAACTGGAACAACATTTCCTAGCCATTTCGGGTACTTGACTTCACGAATGAAGCCTGTTTGTTTGAGTTTAGTCACCTCAATGTCTATCTGCACCTCAAGGTCAAGCCTGAACCTTCTCGATTTTTATTTGATGGGTTTGACAGTCGGGTCAATGCCGAGACGGTGAACAACCACTTGCAGGTCTAAACCAGGCATCTCATGGTAATGTCAAACAAAGACATCTCAGTTTGCTAGATGGAAAGTAGTGAAATTTTCTTTCTCTTCTGGAGACATATTTGCTGAGATGAAAGTAGGCCTAGAGTCAGTTTCATCTCCTAGATTTATTTCTTTGAGCTCATCAGTAATAGCTTGACCGCCTTCTCCCATTCTTCTAGAGGTTCTTGCAACTCTTCCTCGATGTTTTCAGAGATCTTTTCATCGACTTCAAGTGCAGAGACCCATGATCCTGACATCTCTGCTTCAATAGAGTTCCAGGTTAGATCATGGTTCCTATAGCTTTCTCGAAGCGAGGGATAGAAGGGTCAACCTCAAATGCGGAAAGCATATAAGGCTGCGAGAGCCCATCTTGAAACTTATAGGGAAATTGAGATTCAGTGATTGTGGGCCAAGAAGCGTCCTCATATGAATCACACAATCTTTGCACGAGTGTGTGCCATGTTTTCTCCGCACTGGCTGGCGCTTCATAGACTTGCACCATATGGCAAGTTTCTTGAAAAAAAAAACTCTGCCCCCTTGATTCTCTCAGTCTGTTCTCAAAGTAGGGCTCAAGGGGCCATTGCGGTTTCTTTAGCTTTTACTTTTAGTTCTTCCTTGAAGAGGATGCTTGTGCTTTAGCTCGAGCTACCAGCGCATTAGCAACTATTAAGAATCCTGTTGTCTGAGCGAGTGTATTTGTCAACCGCTTCCATTGCATCCTGGTTATATTGGATCCTTCAAGTTCTCTGTTGAGAGCCTCGATGTCCGGACATATCAGGGTTGTACCTGCAGGAGACATAAAAGAGGAAGAATGAGAAGCAAAAGAAGAAAAAGGAGAAGGGTTAAAAGGTGGGGGACTTTTAAGGTCGCTCCCCTCATCAAACAGATCTGGGCAGCGTTTTACGTCATCAACAGGGTTGGACGTGTGCAGGGGGCCTTTTAGGTCTTTCCCTAACTTAGACCGTTGGGGAGTGCTTTTAACGTCGTCACCCTCATTGGACGTGCTTTGAGTGGAAGATGACTCTGAGAAGTCCTCTCGATGAGACGGGGAAGGAAGAAGGATCGTGACAGGGATAAAGTCTAATAAAGTTGGCAGTGGGGGAAGGGGCCCGAGAAATTCATGCTCAACTGGTGGTTGAGCCGTCTTATTTCTTTGGTAAGCAGCCCTTGGTGTCCGTCTCCTTCTGGTTTCCCGTGGTGGTGGTTGATTCGTGTCACTAGGCTTGTGAACAACTCTAGCTTAACGAACTACTTCTCATCTTAAGGACTTGAGTCTGCTTCGCCTGTGGTGGACTATCCATGGATGAGAAGTCGAGGGAATCATTATTAGGAAGGTCTTGTGTTAGAAGGCCCTCTTACACCGATGGTGTAGTGGCTTGGGGCTCACTTACAGGAGCGATGTAAAACTCCTGACATTCCCACATTTTCTTTGTGAATATATCATGGAAACTGGTGCACTCCCACAGGTAGTGGCCCCATATCTGGTGATACGGGCACCAACGGTCTGCAGTCCCTCGAGCAAGGCGTCGGGGCTGCCTTGCCAGTTTTTGTGTGATTAGGCCTTCCTAAAGCATTATAACAAAGAAGGCGTGAAGGATACCAGGGGCTTCATCTTCCTCTTGGACTGTTACTGCATGGGAGGCTTCTGCTGCTTCGAATGCCTTCTTTAAGTCCTCAAGCTTTATCTGACCCTTCTGAATAAGGGCCTTGATAATATCTTTTAATGTGTAGCAGTCATCTATGGGATGATTGATCCATCTATGGTAGGCACAGTAATTTTCCTGAGTATCGAGTCCAACTTGCTCAGGGAACTTGGTTTCTGAAAGCTCAATCAAATTCTGTTCCAATAATAACCGGAACAGTGCAGGGACCCATTCCTTCTCAAAGGGGTAGACCTTGTTCCTATGCATTGTGAAATAATCATCCTGATTTAGATTCTCCGGTGGGGGTACTTGATTGTATGACTGTTGTTGTTTGCCCGCTTAGAGAATCGGCTTTGCTGTGCTTGCCCCTTTGGAGAGGTCCAAAGTTTAGGAGGGAGCCTTCTTTGGATCACTGACCATGACGGTTGCACTGATTACTCCCTTCTGTTGGCTGCCTCGAGTGTTGTTTCGAGAGCTACCATTGCCCCAGTTATTCAATGAGCTTACAGACGGTTGTCGTGACCCGCCGTGGTGGCGTGATAGACTTTATATGAGGACTGATTTAGAGATCAATTCTGACATGTAGAGCAATCTCTGGTCGCATGTTCCGCATGCAGTTTTGAACTGCTTCCTTCTCGGGCATAGGATTGGGATGGCGAGCAGCCAAATTTCTCCATCTTGATATGAACTGGTCCACGGGCTCATCAGGTTCTTGAGTCAAGGTGAAAAACTCGATGGTTTGAACTTCTCTTTCGACCTCATAGAAACGCTGGTCGAACAATTTCTCCATTTCTTCCCAAGTATATACTGAGTTTGGAGGGAGTAGAGAATACCATTGAAAAGTTGGGCCGTCAAGGGTTTCAATGAACTGACGGAGAAGGAGTCTCCCATCAGCTGTTGTTTCTCGACATGCTGCTTGGAAGTGGGTGATATGCTAGTTCGGGACATGGTTCCGTTAAATAGATGAAACTATCCTTTCTTGTAATTTGAGAAAATGGGACCTGGTCAATATATGAAGGGTACGGCCTTTGATAAGGCATCGCACCCTGTATCCCTGGGATCTGTTTGTTCTTTAGGCTATGGGTCAAAATAGCATCAATGTCTACCTGAGAGATAGGGTGAGGAACAAAATTATCCTGTGAGGCAGAAGGAAGGGGCTGCCTTGGAGGTGCACCATCAGAGTGATGGGAATTGACCTCATGGTTAGCTGAATGGCGTGTGGCGTCTATACGATCGATCGTTTCCATCACCATGCACCATATCCTGAAACTTGTTCATGCGCTCTTCCTGGGCATCACCAGGCTCGCTTACAACCATTACACTAACTATTTCTCTATGGAGGTCAGCGTTAGTTGCAGCTGAGGGCTTGCAAACTTGACGAGTCGTGCACGGTAGATCGGTCAGCAGGGGGCAGCGTGCCGCGATTAAACCCGAATCTTGTATACTTACCATGTGAGGACCGGCTCTCGAGGGTGCTGGGACCGTGGCTGCTGAGAGGCTGGGTCATCTTCTACGACACTAACCATAGTGCAGGGTTCATGGCCTTCTTCTTCAGGCTTCATCCTCTGAAGCGGGTAGAAGAAATTTAGGCAAAGAGCGTCATCAGAGCTGATTGTCTTGATCGCCTTGGTCACTTCCTTGGTCTGAATTCACAGACCTCTATCTTGCTTAACTCTGAGGCTTTGATGGACCTCGAGCCAAAACTATGATCGGGACTGTGGTTGATCGGCTCTTCTTACATAAGAGAGAGTTGTCTCCATCAAGTGCAACAAAGGATGAGGTCTAGGGACTAGAGTCATCTTAGGCCGGGGAGGATGAAGGACTTGATCTTTCATTAGGTCATTGCCCCGAGCTCTCTTGTGGGCACCAGAGACATGACCGAAATGAGAGGGCTGGTTCAGGATGGTACCCTTGGGAAAGGTCTTCGAGTACCAAGGCTGGAGGTGCTTTCTCAAAGAAGAAGGAGCAGGCAGGGGCAGGGTTGACTCACAAGGAGGCCTGAGTCGAGGGAAAGGGGTGGTCAATGATGGCGATGCGTGTGCACCCCATGAAGAACGATCACGAGTAACCAAGGGGTCAACCCAGGCTCGAGCAAGTGGTCTTTCCTTAAGAGGCCAAGAATTGTGAGCAGGTGTCTATAAGAGAACAGGTGGAGGCCTGCCCCTTACAGGGTGCCCTTGTGTGTGTTGAGTAGAAGGACGAGGAGTTCGTCTCCTGTATACTTAGGTTGGCGCAGTAATGGTGTTGGCCTGAGCGGTGAGATGCATATAAGTAGCGTGTGTAAGACCTCGCCTTGGAAGGTCTGATCCTGGACGCTGACTCGAAGTGACATAAGGGTTGCCCTGAGGTGTGGCTCGAGTGGGTGACCCACGAGCCTTGTGGTGTGTGTGAGAGGGGAGGAGGCCACAAGACCCCCACCTTGATGTGTCGAGACTCTAAGGGTAAAGACTCATGATGGTGCAGAAATGTGGGGGGAAGCCTTGCAGCGACCCACAGAAGCAATGGCAACTTGCTTGCCTTTTGTAAAGAGAGGTTGGGCAGCCATTCGGTGTACCTTGGCAATACAACCAACATGTGACTTGCCGGTGGCTGGGTGCATGCTGCGCGTGGCAACAATCCTCACATCGATCCAAGTTAAGACCTGGGAGCTCGACGTGGGGTCTTTGCTCAAAAGGGTGGTTGGGAATGAAGTTGAAGGAACTTGTTCCCTAAGGACACTCACGAATGCAGGGATAAGAAAATCCTCGATCCGGATAAATGGGTTACAGAACCCGCAAGCCATAAGTAATGTGTGAAAAGATAATAAAAGCAAATAATAAAAGGAGAAACTAGCCAAACAAAAAGAATCCAACTAAGGGGTAGTAAGTCCCCAGTGGAGTCGCCACGCTGGTTAGGTGCCTCGATCTCTCCCTTCGGATCTGGATGATCGGGCAGCACACGTCTCGGGTTTCAAGGAGACCCGAGACTTTGAGATCGCTCTCTTGGGAACCTCGTTCGAGAACAAGGGTAGGTATTGCCAACCGGTGAGAGAGGAATTTATGGTGGGTTCGGGACTTACGCATGCTGGCTCGTGTGGGCGTCCTCTTAAATCACGAAGAAAGCCCCTTAGTAATAACACTGGTTCGGAATCGCCTCCCTTGGCTTGTATTTTCCTGTTTTTTGTAATTACACACATATGGTAAAGGCTATAACACAGGTGGGTCAACAGACCTCCCCTTGCCTTTTTGATGAATACATACGAGCATACCCATTCAAAAAGAGGACAAGAATAATGAGAGAAGAAAGATGGGGGAGAGAAGAATTTGACCAGGTGGGGAGATCAGCACAATGATGAAGCTGGTAAATAATTGACCTAACATGGCAGTAAAATGGGCTTGATAACTCAGACTAGCTCAACAGAATTACTTCTAGACGACAGTATCAATACTGACTAGCTAGACACGATGGTTAGTGTATCGTTGTAGTAAAGCAAGCACAGTAACTATGACTAGCACAACAACATTACAACTAAATGACAGTTGTTACCACGGAAGGTTAATCTCGACCCCTCTTAATCAAATTAAACAACAGAAAATATAGAGGTCACAAAGAGAGAATAAGAAGTAAAAGAAGAGGAGAAGAAGAGAATAGCAAGAATGGGAGAAAGAGAAGGAAGGGAGAAGAGGAGGGTGGGAGAAGATGGATAGAAGGCAGGGAGAGGACATAGTCGGTGCTAGGCATCGTTGGCTGTGTTGAAAGAAGAGGAAAAAGACAACACAGTCAGCACTAGGCAGCGTCGGCTGTGTTAAAAAGAGACGAGAAAAGAAGGACACAGTCGGCGTTAAGCATCGCCGGCTGTGCTAGAAAGAGAGGGGAAAATAAGGACACTGTCGTCGGTAAGCATCGCCGGCTGTGTAAGAAGAAGAAGAGGAAAGAGAGGACATAGTCGGCGCTAGGCATCGCCGGCTGTGCTAGAAGAAGAAGAGGAAAGAGAGGACACAATCGGCGCTAGGCTTTGCCAGGGGTGCTAGAAGAAGAAGAGGAAAGAGAGGACACAGCCGGTGCTAGTCATCGCTAGTTGTGCTAGAAGAAGAAGAGGAAAAAGATGACACAGTTGACGCTAGCCATCGACGGTTATGCTAGTAGAATAAGAGGAAAGAGAGGACACAGTCGACGCTAGGTATCTCTGGCTGTGCTAACAAAAGAAGGAAAATAGGACACGGTCGATGCTAGGCATCACCATCTGTGTTAGAAGAAGTAGAATAAGGACACAGTCGACGTTAAGCCTCCACCGACTGGGTTTAAACAAAGAAGAGAGAGAAGATACAGGTGGCGCTGGGCATTA
>NW_006494872.1:31831-66810 GCF_000471905.2 Amborella trichopoda
AAATTTTCAGTCAATATTGTGATGTTTTTAATAATATTAATCATCAAATCAAGGTCATATATCTGTGTATCTGTGTACACTGTAAATATCTGGTGAAACCAATATCAAAACTGCCACTTTCTCGCTCTAAACCCAAAAGCCCAACATCGAAACTACCACTTTCTTGCTATAAGCCAAAGGACCTAGTTCAAAACTACTGACGTCTTTATCTAAACTCGTTAAATCCAAGCCTCCAGTCCATGACTTCACACATATACGAGGAATACCTGATAAAGCAACCTCATGTATCATAATTCCATGTCTAAGCATTTCTAAACATCATGAACGCCTACTCTAAGCGAACAGTTAGCACTAGTCCTGCCATTATGGCAATGTAGGAGAACTCATTTGGCACTTTCATCTCTCTAAACAACTGCAAAGCATGTGTCATAGAACCAGACTTAGAAAACCTAGAAACAAGAGAATTCTCCACATATGTCTTAAGCTCAATATTCGGCCACGGAACTGAATTCCTTTGCCACGTGTCTTACAAATTACCACAAGCACTTGCACCGGCAAAAGTGAAATGGGTAGGCTTAATTCCCTCTGAATTCATCTCAGAACAGGTGTTAAGCCTTTTGATCGAATCCATTTTGAACTAAGCCACCAATCGAAGTGTTCCATGGAACTGTGTTTTCCTCAGGCCCTTCAGCGAGAGAGAGAGAGTTTTATCGAAATGAGAGGTAGATGGAGATAAAAGAGTGACGGGTACAACGGTTATCGACTTGTGTTCTAGGTCCAAAATCCCAAATAAGGGAATTACGTGATGCTCCCGTTGGACCAAATTGTATGTTTGGTCCCATGCTGATAACACCATGTTAGGTGTCACGGGGACAAATTTTCACTTAGGGCAAAGTTGTGAAGCCTTAAGTTAAAGTTTAACCTTGATTAAGGCAACGTTGGCCTTCTAAAAATCCACAAATAGGAATTGAGGAAACAAATTATACAAGGTAGGCACAAGTTTTACAAGGACATCAGCCTACCTTGATTTCTTTGTAGGGATTGTATACAATGGAATCATTTACCTTTGATAGCATTATTTCCAGGGTGACTTTTGCCTACTAAAATGAAATTAACTTAAAAAATACGCAACATTATGTCATGGGATCTATTTCCTAAGAAGCTAGACCCAGAAATGCACAACTTTCATTTAGAAAGTGACACCAAATAAAAGACCCAAGTTGGTCAAACTGCCTGATTCCCCAGGGGTAACTTTTGTTTTATGCAGTAGAAAATATGGACAGTCACTCTTTTAGAAAAACAATATAACTTTCAAACTATATGGAATTTTGTCATGAGGCGAAATCAAATTTAAATTAGACTTATTTTTCTGACATTAAAAGGTGGTTTCATCCGGTTCTAATGAGTGTTGGTCAGTCAAAAGCACTACGTAAAAACATGTAAAATCCTGGGAATTCAATTCTCAGATCCATCATACTCTTATACAAGGTACAAGACGCTCTAATAATTCATTCAAAACACTAAAGAATTTTAGAAATTTTCCCTCAATATTGTGATGTTTTTAATATTATTAATCATCAAATCAAGGTCACATATCTGTGTATCTGTGTACACTGTAAATATCTGGTGAAACCAATATCAAAACTGCCACTTTCTCGCTCTAAACCCAAAAGCCCAACATCGAAACCACCACTTTCTTGCTATAAGCCAGAGGACCTAGTTCAAAACTAAGGACTTCTCTATCTCAACTCGTTAAATCCAAGCCTCCAGTCCATGACTTCACACATATACGAAGAATACCTGATAAAGCAACCTCAAGTATCATAATTCCATGTCTAAGCATTTCTAAACATCATGAACGCCTACTCTAAGCGAACAGTTAGCACTAGTCATGCCATTATGGCAATGCAGGAGAACTCATTTGGCACTTTCATCTCTCTAAACAACTGCAAAGCATGTGTCATAGAACCAGACTTAGAAAACCTAAAAACGAGAGAATTCTCCACATATGTCTTAAGCTCAATATTCGGCCACAAAACTGAACTCCTTTACCACGTGTCTTGCAAATTACCACAAGCACTTGCACCGGCAAAAGTGAAATGGGTAGGCTTAATTCCCTCTGAATTCATCTCAGAACAGGTGTTAAGCCTTTTGATCGAATCCATTTTGAACTAAGCCAACAATCGAAGTGTTCCATGGAACTGTGTTTTCCTCGGGCCCTTCAGCGAGAGAGAGAGAGTTTAATCGAAATGAGAGGTAGATGGAGATAAAAGAGTGACGGGTACAATGGTTATCGACTTGTGTTTTACGTCCAAAATCCCAAATAAGGGAATTATGTGATGCTCCTGTTGGACCAAATTGTATGCTTGGTCCCATGCTGAAAACACCATGTTAGGTGTCACGGGGGCAAATTTTCACTTAGGGCAAAGTTGTGAAGCCTTAAGTTAAAGTTTAACCTTGATTAAGGCAACGTTGGCATTCGAAAAATCCACAAATAGGAATTGAGGAAACAAATTATACAAGGTAGGCACAAGTTCTACAAGGACATCAGCCTACCTTGATTTCTTTGTAGGGATTGTATACAATGGAATCATTTACCTTTGATAGTGGAGTTCACAATTACATACAACTATCCGATATGAAATCTGATAGCTTGGGAGTGCCACAAAATTCGAAAAAAAAAATTTACAGTTTGAGCTTGACCAACAGAATAAATGTAACCATCTAACTTTGCTCAAGATTAATTGGGCCAACTTGTACTAAAGATAAACAATCTCATTGCATACTTTTCTTTTTTTGTACACTTGGTTGTACATAGTCATAGAGATACTTCATGATATGGGAAAATGGTTTATATGGCCCTGAATGTGCACCTACACACTCATCCTCATTTACATTGATCATGACACTTGACACTACTATTGGTCTCCATTGTTGGAACAACCCATGTGCGGTTGCCTATATGACTCATTCAGGGGGTTTTGCTAGTTTAGTGAAACCAGCACATGAGTCATTACTTCACATTCGCGCATATTCAAATATGCACAGTTGTTTGTGTCCGCTTAGGGGAGCACATGCGCACTCACCCATTCTCACATGCCCTATAGTTGTTATCCAGGCTCATACCTGAGGCAGTTATACATTTCAAATTTAAATTTTGCGACTATCATGATCAACACATACGCCTGACAGTCATGAACCCCCCTAGCATTAGTCTATTGATCTAGTTGTCCACCAAGTTCTACCAACTTAACCATGGGTTCGTAAAAATTTTTATCGCTAATGGGTTCGCGTGCTCCACTTAGCCCCGTGGAATAGTGCTAAGGAAACGGTTCCGCTAGTTGGGGCCTTGTTTATTCTCAAGATTCTATTATCGGATCATATTTATTCATCTTTGAGAAGGGATTATTTAGATCATATTTATTCATCATTTATAATGTTTTAAAAAATGGACCAATAACCTAAATCGCTAATCTAGAAAAGCAGTCCATATTGACCGCATCTGACATAACAACATTTTAAAAAAAATTCACTAATTTTTTTAAAAAAATCTAGTTTCTTATGTTTTCTATGAAAATTAGGGCATTACATTTTAGATTTTATTATTTCAACGAAAATATGTAAATATTGAGAATTGTTTCATGTTTAAGTGTTTGTTGACTTGTACATCTATTTCATAGCCAAAATGAAGTTTAGCCATAAAATGGATTTTTCTAACTAAATTGGTTTTGTTTTTTTTTTTTTTTTGTTCATCTGTTTTTCGTGGAACTCCCCATTTGCTATATTACTCTGTTAATGTTTTTTTTCAAATTTTGTTTTACTTTATTGTAACAATATTTCTTATCTCAGAGTCGCCAGTTAAGATGAAACATAACAAATTGGTGTTTTTTTTTATTTTTTTAACCAACTAATAAACACCACCTCCATAACATGATTTGTTTTCCTTTTGCTTCGATTAACTTAATCTTTTAATTTAAATTACTCTCTCTCACCAAAAAAAAAAAATGTAAATTTTTGAGAAAAAACATTTGAGTATAAATGTAAATTTATACTAAAAAAAAAAAGAGTATAAATGTAAATTTTTGGGAAAAAAACATTTGAGTATTTTGGATTACTCTGTGAATATTATATCTGTTATGGTTTTAAATATAGTGTAGTGAATATTTTGACTAAAAGGGCTAATCCATTGTTACGAGCTCCTGAGCTAACATTCAACAGACAAAAGAAACTTTTGATGAAGCTTAGACATAAGAAAAAAATTTGCTTAGGTTGTAAGAATTGCCCCTTCCTTTTATTAGTTGCAGATCGGGGACTACAAAAAGAGCATGCGGCCGCAAGGTTATAAAAAGGGTTCACAGGATAGGAACGATGATGCATATGTTGCTTCCACTTACAAGGAGAGGGGTGGGCCCTTTGCTAAAACCGAGTGATGTATGCGGACCCAACAATTTTATGGCAATGTTGGGTGAAAAATATAAGGAAGGTAGATCCCTTTTATTTTATTTTTTTTCTTTATTTTTTTTTTATTTTTTTTTTTCCCAAAATTTGCTTGTGGTCTGCTATCCTCATAATGCATTTTAATTTTTAAGTTTTTTTTGTTAGTAGTGCAGTGCCTATGCGGTTCAAGGTTTGAATCTTCGGACCGCCTTTTGGATTGAGCGGGCTTTTTCAAAGCGGTCCGAGGTCCCCATCCTTAGACGGCTCTTTCTTTCTTATTTTTTTGAAAAAAAAACAGCAGTCCGAGGTCCCCATCCTTTGACCGCGTTTTATTTCTTATTTTTAAGAAAAACAGCGGTTTGAGGATGGGAACCTTGGCCAGCTTTATGGAATAAGCAAAATTTAGTGAGGTCCCCATCCTCGAACCGCGCTTTATTTCTTATTTTTTGAGAAAAACAAAGTTCGACAATGGGTACCTCGGACCGCTCTACTGGGTTTTGCTGTGTTCATAGGGCAGTTTGAAGATTCTAACCTCTGACCGCCTAAACACTGCCCCTAAAACCTAAGGCATTGCCCTACTGACAAAAAAATAAAATTAAAACTAAAATGCGGTCCGAGGATGGATTCCTCAAACCAAGGGGTAGTTTTGAAACAAATAAAAAAAGTGGGCTGACTCACCTTCCTCATAATTTCACTTACAATCAAATCATTTCACATTTTACGTAATTATATCAGATCCATATGTAATTTAGTCATGAAAAATATTAAAGAAAATGTTTAAAAATTAATAAAAAATAAAGAGATGGCCAGTTGGCTAGTTCCCTGAAAGAACGTAATCAGCCAATTCTATTAGGGCCAGTTTTGCTAACTGAATTCGAATTTCCAAGAATCACTTTTTTTGGAAAGCTGGGCCACTCGTATTTGGTTCGCTTAGAATTGACATTTCTGTAGGATTCCAGAATGTTGGAGAGGAATAGAAAAATATTAAAATTTTGGAGCCAGAAACTATATCAAATTTTAAAGAGAGAAAAATTTTAAAAAGGGAAACTATATCAAATTTTAGAGAAGAAAAGTATATGAAATTTTTTAGAGAGAAAATATACAAATTTTTTTTTAGAGAGCGAAACTATCTCAAAATTTTAGAGAGGAACTATCTCAAATTTAAAGTTTTAGGGAGACCATATTAAAAGTTTAGAGAGAGAAACTATCTCAAATCTTAAATTTTAGAGAGAGAAAGTATCTTAACATTTTAGAGGGAGAAACTACATTAAATTTTATAGAGAGGAACTACTTAAAATGTTTTAGAAAAAAATATCTTAAAAAATTTAAAAAGAGAAATGATCTCAAGTTTTAAGCTTTAAAGAGAGAGCATATTAAAATTTGAGAGATCATAAACTATATCTAATTTTAGATAGAGAAACTACCTGAAAGTTTTTAGAGAGAGAAATTATCTCAAGATTTATGTTTAAGAGAGAGAAAATATCTTAAAACTTTAAAGAGATAAACCATATTTTAGATAGGGGAAGTACCTAAATATTTAGAGAGAGAAACTGTTGGAAAAGAAATAGATAGAGAAACTATCTCAAATTTTAAGTTTTAGAGAGAAAGTATATTAAATTTTAGAGAGAGAAACTACCAAAAAAATAGAGAGAGAAGCTATCTTAAAATTGAAGTTTTAGAGAGAGAAAGTGTGATAACCTAAACTTTTCCCGACTGAGTTGTGTGCAGTGCCAGCTATGAAGAGGAGAAAGTACCAGCACCGACTGAGTTGTCCAGCATCGACGGGGTTGTGTGTAGCACTGACTGTGAAGAGGAGAAAGTACCAGCGCCGACTGAGTTGTGCAGCACCGGTTGGGTTGTGTGCATCGCTGGCTGTGAAGAGGAGAAAGTACCAGCGTCGGCTGAGTTGTGGGTAGCGCCGGCTGCATAGAGGACCAGCGCCGGCTGTGCATTTGACATGCATGAGTTGAGTATGCCACTTGTTGAATGCATGCTGATGTGAGTGCCACCTGTCCAGATTTTAAATCTTTTGATGACACTTGGACCACCACCCCAAGCATAAGAGTCCTTAAGCCTCTTCTTCACCTGCGCCACTCATTCTTACCTCATTTCTCTCTCTCTCTCTAGGACACAAGATTAGAAGAAGTAACTATTGGAGGGCAGCTATTGTTGGGTGGGTGAGAGCCGTGAGAAGAGGAGTGGAGAAGGCACCATTGTTATATAAGTAAGTGGATCCATCACCATTGCATGGTAGTCGTAAGGATGCATGAGAATTTATGTATTTTTCACTAAAATTTGGGGGTTTTATTCTATAATTAAAGTGGATACTAAGGCTGAATGTATGATTCTTAGATCATGTGAGAAACACATATTATGTGTGTGCATTGTGAGTGAATAGTTGTTATCATGTTTCTCACCATGAAATGAAGGCCATGGAATGTGTTCTTGAGATATGTTATATGCCACTGTGAAATTCCAGGAACATGTGTGTTCTGGAAAGAGATTTTAGACAGTCAAATGGGGTCTGATTGACCTCAAGCCACCACCATTTAAAAGATATACGAGTCTAGTAAAATGGTTGTTTTTGCCACTATTAAAATTCCTTACAAAAATGAAGTTATGTTTCAAAATGTGAAAGTATATCATTCTTGACTGTTTTCCTGAATTTTGACTAATACCACTGTGGTCACGGATTTTAACTAACCAAACGAAGTTCACTTTTCGCTAAACCATAGCCATTTAAAGGATCTTTTAATGGGCTAAAACTTCCATGCAGAAACTATTTTCCAATTCTTTCTAGATTGATAGTTATACGTCATTTTATGAGGTATGTCATTGTGGGAAGTGTTGATAAAATTCAGAACTATCACCTTGTTTGGCATGAGTCTTTGATCCACTAAACGGATTCCAAATGCTTTGAAATTTTATTTTTTAGAAAGATATATGTCTTTCCTTAAACGTTGTTTTTGAAACCGTCCCAAGTTGCCTCATAGTTTGAAAGTTATAGTGGTATGAAGCAAGGTATATCACTGCCCCCTCTATACAGCAAGGCGCAGCTTGCCAACTCATACCTCTTGGAACCTTTGAGAGGTCAAACAGGATCCAATTGTCTCAAGCCTCCCCCATTTGAAAGATTTATGTGTTTGGTACAAATGGGTTTTGGAACCATCTTCAAACTCGAAAAGGTCCAAAAGTTACTACACGAATGGTATGTACATGTTATTGCACTTGATGGCAAGAAATTAAGCAGTAGGGCTTGATTGATATAATGTTATTGTTACTTTGATACTGCCATTGAGATATTGTTAAATGTGATTTGCCACTATTTATGTGATATGTGAATAGATATCTACTATGTGAATGATGGTATCATGCTGCTTATGTGATATGTGAATAGATATCTACTGTGTGAATGATGATATCATGTTGCTTATGTGATATGTGAATGGATACCTACTGTGTGAATGATGGTATCATGCTGCTTATGTGATATGTGAATGGGCACCTGCTGTGTGAATGATGATATTGGTAGCTGCCTGTTGGGAAGGGTACCTACTGTGTGAATGATGGTGTCGACAGCTGCAATGCTTTTGTGTTATGTGAATGCGCACCTACTGTGTGAATGATGGTATCGACAGCTGCGATGCTTATGTGTTATGTGAATGCGTACCTACTGCGTAAATGATGGTGCTGGTAGCTGCCTATTGGGAAGGGCACCTACTGTGTGAATGATGGTGCCGGCAGCCGCGATCTTCCCCTGATTCCCCATGAAAGGATTGGACTCAAGATGTGAGTAGTTGGGAAGGTCGCGCCCCCCAGATCTATGTAAGCATTACGCATTGAGTCATTTAATGGTAGTGTAACGCTCTCTCACCAAAAGAGCATAAGGAGAGGGTCGTGTCTTACAAGGCCACTGCCTATCGAAACTCCTAACCGCGATGGGGATTGTGTGCGTGAGTAAGGACATTATGAAGTGGATTTACCCACTTGTCATTGTCCACCCTCCTGAGCGAGGGTAAAAGTCCAAGTTCAGGATTGGCTTAGCTTGACAGATGTGGCTTCTACTTCAGAAGTAATTAGATCTTTTGCCTGTCTTATTTAAGCTTTCTGCATAAACTTTTAACTGTATATGTGATATGTTGTCCTTATTTCTCTACTTTAAGTAATGTGATTGTGACTTATGCATTATATATTGAATTTCCTTTATCACATTATTGTTAGAGTGTTGAAAAGCATATTAAAGGACTTCATTTGATATATATGTATATGTATACGTATATATGTGCATTGCATATTGTTATCACTATCATGCTAGTTGGAATGCAATAGTGCAGATTTGCTTACTGGGCTTTTAGCTCATTCCATCTTATTTTCATAACTATAGAGTGAAGGTGGGTGGAAGTTTGGTGGTTTGAAGCTCGAGATTAAGAAGTTTTGAGAATTCCTCCTTCGCAAACGTTCACAGTATGTTTTGGTGGTTTTAGCAACATGATGTATACTTCCTTTTATGTTTTTTGGCCAGTAGTGCCTTTAAGAAATTGTAAAGACTTTTGAAAATGAATGAATGAAATGGTTGTACCTTTTGGATTGATATTTGTTGATTAATGGATTTATTTTAGTTTTCTTTTGTGGTTTGCTCTGATTCCGTATTTTTATGCGTTGAGCCACTCACACCTGAGTGATGTTCATGACCTCCGGTCGCGATCCCGTGCTTTGTTGCCCTCTAACAGGGATCAGGGAGCAGGGTCGTGACATAAAGAATCTTAAAATTTTAGATAGAGTAACTATATCAAATTTTAGAGTGAGAAAGTACCTAAAATGTCTTAAAGAGATAACCTATCTTAAAAATCTTTAAAAGAAACTATCTCAAATTTTAAGTTTTAGAGAGAGAAAGATCCTTAAAAGTTTAGAGAGAGAAACTACCTCAAAATTTTAGAGAGGGAAACTATCTCAAAATTTAAGTTTTAGGGAGCGAAAGCATCTTAAAATTTGAGAGAGAAACTATATGAAATTTTAGAGTGAGATAGTACCTAAAATTTCTTAGAGAGATAAACTATCTTAAAATTTTTAGAAAAAAACTATCTCAACTTTTAAGTTTTAGAAATAGAAAGTAACTTAAAATTTTAGAGAGAGAAACTATATCATATTTTCGAGAGAGAAACTGCTTAAAATTATTTATAGAGAGAAACTAGCTCAAAATTTTTATAGAAAGAAACTATATCAAATTTTAAGTTTTAGAGAGAAAAAGTATCTCAAATTTTTTGAGAGAGAAACTGTATCAAATTTTAGAGAGAGAAAGTATATAACATTTTTAGAGAGAGAAACTATCTCAAACATTTTAGAGAGAGAAACTATTTCAAATTTAAATTTTTCGAAAGAGAGTATATTAAAATTTTAGAGAGAGAAAGTATCTCAAAAAATTTAGAGAGAGAAAGAGAGGATTTGCATTTCCAAGAAAAATATATTCCAGGCAATCCAAACAGGGAATTTACATTTCGTTGATTTCTACCAGATGCAATCCAAACAGCATACACCTTATTCTAGGAAATGTCAATTCCAGTAAATCCCAATCCCAAGATTGACTTTTCCTAAGATTTAAAAATCCTGAGATCCAAACAAGCCCTTAGAGAACCGGTTGGTTCCCTATATGTGTGGGGAACTGGACCGGCCCCACCGATTCCTTATTCGAATTGGGCCATTCTGATCCAATTGGTAATTTTTAAAACCCTAATATTTTTTATTAATTTTAAGAAGGATAACCTAATAAAACCAATTTAAAAAGCGAAAATCTTTATATGTTATCCCACACACATATAAATTATATATAACCTCACTTCTCTGTCATTCAATCTGAATGGATCGCTATGATTGCTCATGTCACAATGTGATGCTAAACACTATTTGATTTTTAATTTTTCTGAATCTTTTTATTGAAATTTCAGCAATCCCATCTTCTTATTGGGGCATGTTTAGCAAAAGTAAAAATAAAAATATTTTTATGAAAATAAATAGTGAAAATGCCATAAAAATTCCAAGGGTATTGCTCAATCACATGAAATAAATTTTATTATTTTTATCATGTACGCCCTTGTCAGATGTAAACGTGCCCCAAAGTTTGTTATAAAATTTTTAATGAGTAGATATAAAAAATAAAACACTCTAAGTTATCAAATCAAGATTTGACACTCAAGAGCCAACTTGTAACACGAGCCATCGCAGCCATCTAATTCCATTAAGTATTTTGAGATGGTTTCAAAACCAAAGTTTGAGTGAAAACACGTATCTTTCCAACAAGGGGCATTTAAAAGCATTTGAAATCCATTTAGTTTTTCAGAAGTTCATGAAAACAAAATGACAGTTCTAGAAATCTAGTAAATTCTGCCAACAGTAACATATTCTCACAAATTAAGGCATAACTTTTAATCTAGGAGGAATTTCGAAATACTGTCAACATGCAACTTTAGACATACTCAAAGATCTTTCACATGGTAGTAGTTTGAAAACAACTGGACTTTATTTGATTAGTCAAAACCCATGGCAATAGTAGTAACAGTTATGAAACTTAGTAGAATCTGTCAACGATGATATGCTTGCACATATTGAGGCATAACTTCCCATTTATAAGGGATTTGAACAATGTTTAAACATGAACATTATAATAGACTCACATATCTTTCTAATGGCAGTGATTTGAAGTCATTTGGACCTAATTGGCTGTTCAAAATCTTGTCACAAAGACATGAATATTCTTAAAAGTTCACAGTGTGCACAGTACATGTCTTAAAGGATACTTAATGATTTTAAATTCACTGTGGATAACAGCATGAAGTCTCTACCATCTTGCCTTAGACATACATGGACATTGTTCTACAAATTTTTAAGAGAAATATAGACATTATCAACATTAAACCCATCATGCATTAGAGGCATTAACTCTATGAAACTGTGCATAAACACACCCAGTTTCTATCACCCATTCATTCTTCCAAGTATTTTCGTTTCATGCCTCTACGAAATTAGGTGCAATGGTGGTGTGATCCACTTACCTACTCAGCAATGGTGTCCTCAAATCCCCTTTTCACAATCCTCCTCAAGCTCCTCACCATGGCTCTAACAGTGAGATAGCAGTGAGCTTCCAAAGGCTCTAAGTATTGTCTCTTAGAGAGAGAGAGAGAGGGAAAAAATGAATGGTGAGAGAGAGAGGGCTTAAGTACCTTGTTGGCTGGGGTGGCAGTCCCAAGGTAGACAAGTGGCAAGCACCACACATGCACGAAGATAAGTGACGTGTGTGGCAGCATACATCTGTCAGGTGGCAATCAAGTTCATGCACGAGATGACCAGCACGGCGCTACACGCATGGTGTTGCACTCACGACGGTAGCCTATTTGCTCCTTTTTACTACTGTTCATGAAAATTTCTTCTTCTTCTTCTTGCACTCATGGTACT
The DNA here is from genome assembly GCF_000471905.2 of Amborella trichopoda. Next base: position 43,715 of record NW_006494872.1, read on the forward strand.
TCCTCTTTCTTTTCCTTTTTCAAGCGTGGCGTTATACCCGCGAAGCTGCTCTTCTCTCTTCACAAACGGCGTTGCTCCTTCTCTCTCCACGGATGACACGTTGCTCCTTCTCTCTCTTCACAGACGGCGTTGCTCCTTTGACATGCATAACGGTAAGCTTTCTCCCTTACTGTTACGTGTGCTTCTTTTTCTCTAACAAATTCCTGCCGCTGCGTGTGTTTCTATAGCCGAGAAATCTTGGTCCTTACTTCATCCCCCTTAAAAAGATTTTGTCGCCAAAATAATCAGTCAATCAAATAGATGGGGCTATTTATCCCGGATTTCATCTTCTCATTCCCATGTCGATTCTTCTCGTGAATAATACTACCATAGAACCCGAACAAAGGGAATTTCTTTATTATGCAAAACCTGTACTCTCTTTTCCAATATTTCAATTGGTTGCTCGGCATAAGTCAAATCTTCCCTGATTGGGATCTGTTCATACTTCAATACATGGGACTGATCAGGTCGACTTCCTCAATAGTGAAACATGAAAAACATCTTAAATATTGGCCAACTCGGATAGTAGGGCCAGTCAGTATGCCACGACTCCAATCCTTTCTAAAAGTTCAAAGGGTCCAATAATCGTGAACTCAGTTTCTCTTCCTTGTCAAACCTCATAATGCCCTTAGTTGATGATACTTTCAAAAAGACCAGATTACCTACTTCAAATTCGAGGTCTTTTATGCGATTATCGACATAACTCTTCTACCGACTTTGGGCGTCTTGAGCCGTTCTCGGATTAAAGAAATCTTTTTAAACGTCACTTGAACAATTTCTGGCCTTAACAGTCTTCTTTCCCCAACTTCATCCCAGCATACAGGTGACCTACCCTTCCTCCCGTACAGGGCCTCGAAAGGTACCATCTGGATACTGGCTTGGAAACTATTATTATATGCAAATTCTACCGGAGGCAAATGATCATCCTAGCTTCCTTTAAAATCCGTAACACAGGCCCTGAGCATATCTTCCAAGGTTTGAATCGACTGCCCATTAGTTTGGGGGTGAAAAGTAGTACTAAAAGGGATTTTTGTCCCTAAGGATGATTGCGGACAGTTCCAAAATCTTGAAGTAAATCTAGAGTCCCTGCTAGACATAATGCTAACAAGTACTCTATGCAGCCTTACTATCTCTTTAATGTATAACTGGGCTAAATTATCCAAAGAATAGGTTGTGCGGACCGTAAAAAATGGGTAGATTTCATTAATTGGTCCATAATGACCTAAATACTATCATGCTTAGTACCTGATCTAGGTAGGCCAGACACAAAATCAATGATGATGTGTCCCATTTCCACTTTCGCACAGGTAAGGGCTGTAACAAACGGGCTGGTTTCTGATGTTCAGCCTTCTCTTGCTATCAGGTTAAGCACTTGAAAACAAATTGTGCTATTTCTTTCTTCATATTATTCCATCAGAGGACTCTCCTTAAGTCCTGATATATTTTCGTACTCCTTGGATGCACTGTATAACGGGAGTGGTGTGCTTCTTCCAAATGGCCTTTTTTACATTCTTGTAATTAGGAACATATACCCGACCCCTAAATCTCAACATTCCATCACTGCCCACAGCGGAATCCTCCTTTCCTTCCAACTTCATGTCCTCAAGAAATTTTCATGAATTGAAGATCTTCCTTTTGTGTCACTCGGATCTGCTGAAAGAGTTGGGGTTCCACCCTTATACATGAAATTGTTCCCATCATCTCTAAGGGGTAGAGTTGGGTGTCACTCCACTGCATTTCCTGACAATTTCATCTCTCAGACTATCATATGAGCTACTGATACCACGGGCTTCCTACTTAGGGCGTCTGCTACGATGTTGGTCTTACCCGAGTGGTAACTGCTTGTACAGTCATAATCATTTAACAAGTCCATCCATCTTCTTTACCTCATATTCAAATCTTTTTGAGAAAACAAATACTTGAGGATCTTATGGTCAGTGAATACTTTAAATGGGGTCCCCTACAGATAGTGTCTTCCAAATTTTCAGGGCGAATACCGGGTCTTGAAATCGGTCTTAGGAACATCCTCTTATTTAACCTGCAGCTAATGATAACCCAACCGGAGGTCAATCTTAGGAAATACTTGGGCCCCTTTAAGTTAATCAAACAAGTTGCCAATCCTGAGCAAGGAGTACTTGTTCTTTTAGATCCTTTTTAATTCTGTTGGGGTCATCCTGTAAGGGGTTTTAGAAATGGAAGCAGTACCAGGGGCTATTTCTATTTTCAAATTCTATCTCCCTTACTGGGGGTTGAGAGGTTAACTCTTCAGGAAAAACTTCTGCATATTCTATCGCCACTGGTATCTCCTCTAACTTAGATTGGACATCCCTATTTTCCACCACATAAGCCAAGTGCCCAACAAATATTTTGGTCATTAGGTGGGAAGCCCGAAGGGCCGAGATAAGGTATACAGGGGAACATTCTTAATTCCCATAAAGCTCAATGTAGGCTGATTTGGGCACCTAAAGGTTACAATTTTATCGTAACAATTCACCATAGCATGGTATGTGGACAACCAGTCCATGCTCAAAATACTATCAAACACTTGGATTTCTAGAAGTATCAAGTCCATAAGTAAAATATGCCCCTCAAACACAACCCCACAATGATTATATAAAATATTAGTTTCTAAAGATTCTCCCATGGGTGAGTATGGTGCGACCAAAAGACTAAGAGGGAACAAGATCAAAACTCTAACTTCTACGTCACAATCAAAATCTTACCTCTGGTTACTGCAGTTGAGGCCAAAGCTTCCTCTCCTCGAAGTGCAAAAGCCCATCCCTGGGTTCTTAGCTTAGACTTGATCCTGATTACTGGGCAGTCCCTAATCAGGTGGCCTAACTTGCCACACTTGAAGTATGCCTTTGTCTTTACTCGACACTCAGAAGCTACATGACCAGGCTTCCCATAGGTGTCACAATGTACCAGCTGGTTTTGCTTGACGTCACCACTGAAGCTCTTCAGAGCCGTACCACTTCTCTGATCTCCTTTCCTTGAGAATATCTTGAAGGTGGAGGTAGTACCTTGAGCTTTTATGGTTTCATTACTGAGCAGCCCTTGATTTGGTGGCCAAGTCCGCCACAACCATAACACACTCCCGACCTCCGAAGGCACTCGATCACAAGATGGTTGTTCAACCTTCAGTATGAGCATGACGGGCGCTAGTTTTCCCTCACGTCCCCCGAAAAAATCTTTTGGACCTTAACAGCACCTAGTTGAGTCCTTCTCATACAGTCTCCCCTAGGGGGCTGTCGAACCCTCCTTCCGAGTTTTCTAGATGGTGGAGACCTTATTCTACCTTATATTCTTAGTTGAAACTCCTCACAATCTTCCACAACTTGGGCCATGGCCCCTAAAGTCTTGAAAATTCCCATGAGGGCCTTTGTTTTCTCATTGCTAGAACCCTCGTTATTGGTACGAGTCCTCATCATCTTTGATCTAAGATACAAGCACCCAGTTACTAACCTACATAAAACTATTCTAAAGACACTTTTAAAATTTCCTAGGCCAGGAATCCTATCTTGTCTGCACTGATACCATAAACTATCACGACCCCGCCCTTTGACCCCATACCGTACGAGCCGGCGGTAGCATAGTGCAGGACCGCAACGGGAGGTGGCGAATGCCACTCTGGTGGGAGTGGCTTAATGCATATAACAGGCGGAATAAAGAGCAAACCACGAAATGAAACTAAAATCCATGCATCAGACAGATATCAATCCAAAAGCAGAATCATTTCCATTAATAATCATTCTCCAACATCCGTTTACAAGCAGTTTAAGGCACTAACGGCCCACAAGGTACAAGGTAAACAACAACAAACAAACAGTTGCGCAGCCACCCAAACATCTACTATAGCAAGCTCCAGAAAGATCGCTTCTTCAACTTCAAGCTTTAAGCGCCCCAAAAACCCAAACCATTGCCCTCTCAACTGGGCCAGAAACAATCACTCTACAAGATGGAAAATGAGGGGAATGAGCTAACAGCCCAGTAAGTAGATCTACACCATTGCGTCCCGGTCTAAAATCAATAATAGTAGATGACAATATTTCCATGTACACAACTATCATGAAAATTTTAATTATTCAAACCCATTCAGTACTTTAACAGTATAAGAGTATATAAGTTCAATTATAGAATAACATGCAGTGTGTAAGACATCAGTCATTTACTCTCTAGCTAATCAATAAAACTGACAGATCACAAGCTCTCACAATAGAAACTAGAGAAGCCTACTCATGAAGTTGACGTTCAATTGATTAGACCAAGCCAATCCTGTAGCTTGGAACTTCTACCCTTGCTCAGGAGGGAAGACAATGACAAGTGGGTGCCCCACTTCATAATGTCCTCACACACACACACATCCCCAATGCGTTTTGGGGCTTTTTGATAGGCAGAGGCCTTGCAAGACACGACCCTCCCATAAGCCATTATGGCGAGAGGGTGACCCAATACATAGTGCCAATAAAGATTTGGAGGGAGCGACCACCCTGTCGTTCAGTTTCACCACCTACCCGAGTCCCATCATTGGGGTCGGGGCACGGTCAGTAATTTTTGGCATAGTAGCATTCAACTACCGATGGGTGTCCTTTTGCATAGTGGTCAATGTCACAGTATATCATAGTGTAAAGTAGTATCACAGTACCCACTACAAATGGGTGGTCCATTGCATAGTGGTCAGCATCAGTATCACAGTATAAAACAGTATCACAGTATATCACAGTGTCTCAGGCAGGAGGTATACACAATATTTCAAGATAATTAATTTCACCTCCTTTGATCAGATTACTCATTACATCATTTGTATACTGTATGCACAATTTGAGGATATACCGCTTATTTCATTAGTGGTATACATATATACACATCGAGGCATGGTGTTTAATTCACAAAGAACCCCAATTAAATCTTAGTATTAACTTAATACAGGCCTGGCAATTCATGCAATTTCAGACAGTGACGTCCTATCATAAATAGGGACGTAACTTTCGATCTATTCAGAATTTAGAGACGATTCCAAAAACGTTTTTACAATAGACACATATATCTTTCAAATGGGGATAGTTTGGAAGCGTTTGGACCCCCGTTTGGCCCTTCAAAAGCTCCGTACAACGAAGCATGCTATCTGAAATTTTCTACATATATACGACAATGACATGTCCCTCTTTGAGGAATTATAACTTTCAAAACCAAAGTTCAAGTGCAAACATGCATCTTTCCAACATGGGCCACTTGAAAGCATTTAAACTCCATTTGGTCGTCCAAAAGTTCGTGACAACAAAATGACAGTTATGGAAAACTAGTAATTTCTGTCAACAGTAGTATATTCTCATAAATTAATGCATAACTGTTAATCTAGAAGGAATTTTAAAATACTTTCAACATGCAAATTTAAACATTTTCAGAGATCTTTCACATGGTAGTAGTTTGAGAACAACTAGACTTCATTTGATTAGTCAAAACCCATGGCAATAATAGTAACAGTTATGAAACTTAGTAGAATCTGTTAACATTGACATTCTTGCTCATATTGAGGCATAACTTCCCATTGATAAGGCATTTGAACAATGTTTAAACATGAACATTATAATAGACTCACATATCTTTCTAATGGCAGTGATTCGAAGTCATTTGGACCTCATTTATCTGTTCAAAAGGTTGTCACAAAAACATGAATATTCTTAGAAATTCACAATATGCATAGTACATGTCTCAAAGGATACTTAATGATTTTAAATTCAGTGGATAACATCATGAAGTCTCTACCATCTTGACTTAGACATACATGGACACTGTTCTACAGATTTTTAAGAGCAATATAGACATTATCAACATTAAACCCATCATGCATTAGAGGCATTAACTCTATGAAACAATGCATAAACACACCCAGTTTCTATCACCCATTCATGCTGGCAAGTATTTTGGTTTCATGCCTCTACAAAATCAGGTGCAATGGTGGTGTGATCCACTTACCTACTCAGCAATGGTGTCCTCAAATCCCCTTTTGACAGTCCTCCTCGAGCTCTTCAGCAAGGCTCTAATAGTGAGGTGGAAGTGAGCTTCCAAAGGCTCTAAGTATTGCCTCTTAGAGAGAGAGAGAGGGAAAAAATGAATGGCATGAGAGAGAGAGGGCTTAAGTACCCTATTGACTGGGGCGGCAGTCCCAAGGTGGACAAATGGCAAGCACCACACATGCACAAAGACAAGGGACGTATGTGGCATCATACATTTGTCAGGTGGCAATTTAGTTCACGCGCGATGATGACTCGCATAGCGCTACACGCACAGCGTTGCACTCACGGTGGTAGCCTATTTGCTACTTCTTACTATCTTTCGTAAAAATTTCTTCTTCTTCTTCTTCTTATACTCACGATACTACCTTTTCTTTTCCCTTTTCACGTGCAGTGTTACACCCACAGAGTTTCTCTTCTCTCTCTTCATAGACGACTTTGCTTCTTCTCTCTCTTAACAGATGGTGTTGCTCCTTCTCTCTCTTCACTGACGGAGTTACTCCTTCTCTCTCTTCATAGACGACATTGCTCCTTCTCTCTCTTCTCAGATAGCATTGTTCCTTCTCTATCTCCACAGATGGCGTTGCTCCTTCTCTCTCTTCATAGACGATGTTTCTCCTTTGACACACAGCGGTAAGCTTCCTCCCTTACTGCTGCGCGTGCTTATTTTTTTCAAACAGAGTCCTACCGTTGTGTTTGTTTCTATGGCCTGAAAATCTTGGTCCTTACAGATGGTGCCTGCGGGGGGTGAATGAAAATGGGACCCGCGGGGGATGAATGAAGATGGTACTCGCAAGGGGTGAATGGAGTGAGACATGCCCCGAGGGGGTGAAGTTTATAGAAGGTGTTCGGCTGACGAGACGCTTGCTTGCTGAGCGATGTCAGATGGAGAACATCATGTGGCGACGGGGTGCAAGATCCGCTTCAGTGATCTGTTGATACGCCAGGCTAGTAGTGTGGCGGTGTGAGATTTGACAGTGACAATTCATGAGTAACGCCTGGTAGGTGAGGCGTGAGAAGGTTTAAACGTCGCGGTCAACAAGGCACTGTTGTGGTGACACCTGGCTGAGCAACTGAGAGGCAGGGCACTCGTGAAGCAGCGAGGTTTGATGAGCGTAGGCTTTTAAAAAGGGGCTAGGCAGGAGAGCATGATTGCAACTTTTCCCCTTTGCGACAAAGTACCTTTTTGGATGCTCCTTTTTCTTTGAAGAGCTTGGCCGGTGAGCGATGCCTACAGCAGGGGCTGACTGCTTGACATAAACCTTTGGGGTGTGCACGGGCGTTGAGCGTCCTTGTGAAGATGTTTGCCAGTGCAGAGGCGATGATGAACCAGTGACAGAGGTGAGCTTGTTGTTGCGGAGCTCCTTTGTTTGTGTGGGACCCATGGCATGATGTTTGAGGCAGTATATGAGGCGTTGAGGGCTTGTTACCGCTGTTGGTAGGGGTGGTGCGCCAAGGCTTGGCGCTTGTACTGCCCCTATAAAAGAGCGCACAGCACTTCACCTTCTTCATCAAACGAAAAGGGGGGTGCCCCCTGGTTCTCGGAAGGCAGGAAACCCACTTCAGAATGGGAATACTTCCTTGTAGCTACTGTTTATTATAACTATGATTCTATAATCTTTTACATTGTTGAAATAAATTTCCTATTTGAGCTAGCTGTTTGTGGTTGCCTTGCACGCCTTTGTTTGCTGCTTCTTTTTCTCTCCTTTTTGTGGGTTGGTGCAGTCCTTATCCTTGCTGATGGTGGGGATAAGGAATGGCCGATGGAAATCGTTCCCATGGGGCGGTTTCTGCTTGCTGCTTGATGATGGTTGGGATGCCTTTGCGGGTTCGCCCATCATCACTGATTTTTGCAAGACCCCGTTTTGTTTTGTTTTTTTTATTGCAAGGGCTCCCGTAAGTGGGCAAGACAAGGAACGAGGTTCGCTTGTCCACAAAGCACAATGGTGTAGCGGAGGCTAAACATGTGAAATTGGAGGACCTGCCTGTTTCAACCTTCTTCCTTGTAATGACACCGCCGCTTATCACCTGGAGTTAAGGAGAGAGCTTTGTGACAAACGCGGGGGCGTCTGTTCTGGTCGTACCTGGTCCGCCACTGGGGACAGGGTCAAGCTTGGTAGCCCTTCCTCTAGGACTGTCGGGCCTTGAGGGGCTCATGCTAAGGGTGCATGTGGGAGAGTCTTCCTTCGAGCGCAATACCTCCCATCCAACGACTCTAGTCCTTGTTGGTGGGGCCCCCCTACCCAATGCTTAGCCCCATGTTTTCGCTGGCCACATGGTTCTGGCCTCTTTCATGCCCGACGTTGTGGACTTAACCGTGAGGTGTATGGTCCGAGTAGGCCTCCAGGGACTGAGAGAGTGTGCTCCCCTTGACCTGAAGAGAGGAATCAAAGTCCTCAGGGTTTGCGTGGGGAGTTTAGAAGTCATGCACCTGGAGGGGGAAATCTCAGCTCAGCTGAGGCAGTTATCGGAGGACCTTGCTAGTTGGAGGTCTGCGGTTGTCCTGAGTGGGACTGGTATGTCACATGCCCTGGATGCATGCATTGCTTCCTTTCAAGAGAAGTTGGCGAGGGAGCACACCTCCCTACGATCGTGCGAGGAGGAGAGGAATCGCCTTTTTGCCATCAATGCTTGTTCCCTCGAGGAGGAGGTTAGTTACTCCCGTCAGATGGCGGCGATAAGGAATGAGATTTCATCCCTACAGGCCCACACAACTGACTTAGGGGTTTGTCAGCTATAGAATAACAAGGCTATGACCGAGAGATCACGGCGATTGAGACATCTGATATCCAAAATGAGGAAATGCCTCGGGACATCAGAAAGGATTGCAAAGAGCGTCTCTCTCTTCGAGGTGCAGAAGCATGCAGAACTAGATGACATACTGACACTAAGGGAGAAAATATGATGCACACTTGACCGCTTTTGATTGTTGCCTTCTCCCCCTTTTTCCTTGTACGGTCAATGGCCCATTCAAACTTTGTAACGTCATCTATATGTGAATAAGACATAAATTTTTCTTATCCTTTTGCATTTGATGCATTGTAGGTTTCTTCTTTTTGCACCCTTTCATTTCGAATTTCGCTTGTCGCCTTCTCTTGGAAAGGGGAAGTGATGGCGACAATTCATACGCCTACTGAGAGGGTGTTTGGATCCTTCCCCGGAGGTTCCACGAACTCCTAATAGCACTTGGTTGCATTAGGAGGAGGTTTTAGAGCCGTACCCCCATGACTGTGGTAAGGTTTGTTTAAAGTCCCACCCTTGGGATTGGTAGTAGCGTGCGACTTTACGTTCTTGTGCCTACGTAGGGGGGATCCTGAGGGGTTCTTACGGTGATGCACCAAATTCCCCTGGCCTTTAGGGCCTGCCCCAGGGTAAAGTCACACAGCATAGGTCGAGGGGATGAGGGCAAGGGCTAGCATGGTGAAGGCTCAGTCTCGAGGACCTCGTCACCCAGTTCCTCAATGAGCGTGGAGGTAGGACTGGCTTCGGGTGTTCCGAAATATTTTTCTAGATCCTCCAAATTGATATGCCCTTTTCAGATCAGCGCTTCGATATGGTTTCTCAACTGGAGCCAGTCTCCGATGGGGTGCAACAACATCAGATGAAGAGTGCAGTAATTGGGGTGATCAGCCCATTTTGCGTGATCAGGCCGTTTACTGGGAGGGAGGACCACCATGTCCTGCTCAATCATGATTCTGAGGAGGGTTGGCACCCACGCTCTACTGATGGTGTGCCACTGGTTAGGCTGCCGTTTAGACCCTTCGGCCTACTAATAGCTTTTCGATGGGGGCACCCAACTGTAGTCCTGACTTAGGGGCAGCTGTTGCTGCACTGCCCCTTGACCGTGCGCCCTTGAGTTCTGGGGGACGTCCATCACAAGCAAAGGGGTTGCCTAAGGCTGGGCTTGGTAGGTGATAGACGTCGTCTCTGTTGTATGGAAGTGAAGCTCCATTTTCGTAGCCTGTTCGAGCCATATGCCATCCCCCTGATCTGGTGGTGGGGCGGGTCCCCTTCTTGACAGGCCCATTCTATTGACGAGTTGATATTTACGATGAGGTTGGGTAGCATGAAACACCTGAGAGTGGGTGTTTCTACCGTTGGTGACGCGAATTCGGAGCCGGCGGTGGGAGGGTGAAGGTGGCTGGCAAGTGAGATAATCACCGTCCGTCTTTCTCTGCCTCCGAAGATTTCTTTGATCCTGCATGCGTGAGTGTGATTCATAGTGGTATTCGAGGGGCCATAGGGCCAACCCCTTGTGTGATGAGGGGAGGAGTGCGTGTGACAGCCTCCCTTTAGCCGGTGAGGCTGTTGGGCCTCCCGTATGTGTGTAGGTTTGCTCGGAGAGCTTCCAATCGTCTCGAAAGTCTTGTGTCAGTCTAGGGCCAGCCTTTGGGTTGCCCCGAGCTGTAGAACTGTTATACATGGAACGGGAGGCCTTCGGGTCACCAGAGTCTTTTTGAGGGACCGGGGTAGGCTGCCACCCGACAGGGAGTTTATGGACATGGGTGTGCACAGTGGAGTAACTGCGCAGGCTGGCATGGTGCTCGCCAGGGAGTGGTGTGTGCGTGGGGGTGCCAGTGTTGGTGACGCCCCTTTGTGAAGCAGGCGAGGTTGGCTTCTAGCTACCCGAGGCAACGGTGCTCATATCGGGGCTAGCCGGGTGAGGGGGAGTGGCAAAGTCACCTGTGCAACGGGCATTAAGGGACTCCCCCTTAACACCAGAAGAGGCGGGGCACGGTACTTCAGGGTTCGTGCCCCGAACTTTCCCTATCAAGTCCGAGCTAGCTGGGTCAGCATGGCTGCAAAGAGGACATGTAGGGGAGGGAGGACCGACCGGTCGAGCCTCTCCATGAGCAGCCATGGGTATGGGGATGTAGAACTCCCCAACTTGGAGGAAGGAGGGATAAAAGGATCCCATAGCAAGAGTGGAAAGAGGGGACATAAGGATTGGTACCTGGAGATATCTCGAGCCATCGATAGGGTGACGCGTCCCGATTGGAGTCGCCAGTTGATATAGGTGGGGTCCTGGTTTCCCTTCACGTGGGGGTGAGGAAACCCTCTCTTGAACAACTGTGGAGGTCCAACACGAGGTTGACGTATGGGACCTCTTACTTGCGGATAGAAAGTCAACGATGAGAGAGATTTTTGCAACTAGACCGTGGATCGCTCTTACACTCCTCAAGCGTTCGGGGACGTGCCCGAGTAGATGGCCCTCTTAGAACAATTACGAAGCCCTCCGGCTGCTTGTCGGCACAGTTTGGATGGGAGCCCTTCTCAGGTTCTCAATCTCTCTCTCTCCTTTCACTCTCTCCATTCTCTAGGGACAGGATCCTGATGTCCCTCCTACCTAGATGCCCTTTCTGAAAGGGCTTGCTGACCATTAAAAGGGGACATGGGTAAAAGTTGAGGGAAGAGTTCCATGGGTTAGGACACGTCTGCAGGCTCGTGGACGGACGGGGGCTTCCACACAGACAGGGTCACGCACGTAGAAGAGGGCGGATGAGGGAGAGAGAGAGAGAGAGAGAGAGAGAGAAGGAATGACATGGCGGGTCGGGGGGGGGGGGAGGGGAGGGGAATGGGATGACTCGTGTGACCAGGGTGTCTGCAAGACCGCACACTCAGGGGTATCCTCCCTCTCAATTTTTTCTCTCTCTTCCTCTCTTCTCTCCTGAATGGGCTAGGGGCTCATAGAATAAGACAAAGCAAGAATGAACTAGTCTCGATTCTTCCCAGTCTTTGAGGGTATTGGAGCTTCTAAAAAGGGAACCTTTTGGAGCGATTTTCTGGACCTTTTTACAATTGAGTTAAACCTGCTTATATAGGGGATTCACCAAACAGGGAGAACACTAAAAATTCAAGATTAATTACAATTAAAGTAACTGAAAACAAATCCAAAATTAGATGTAAATGACTAAAATGCCCCTACGATCTTTTGCTCAAATGACGAGACCATCCATGCATGCAGGCTGCTCTGTCATGGGAAGACCTTGGAAGCTGGTTTTGCAACTTGCAATTGTTCAACTTTTTCAGCAACATATCTTCGTTCTTCTTTCGATTGCAAGCATTTTGATGCCCTTCAATCGTGTTGTGGTGGCCTTCTTCCTTGGGGTGAAAGTTTGGTCAGTTTTGTGAACTGTGTTTGCCAACGCATCTTCGAGCTACGTCGTTTTAGCTCTTGTCTGTGCTTGCAAGTCAGAGAGGAGGTCGCTGTAGTCATTTTGCACCAAGTTGGGACCAATTTGGTGCAGATTTGTGTCTTCTTTGGTGAACTGAGGACTCACATTCATCGAACAAGGGATTGAATGCAAGAGTCATACCAAAATGTAGCTCTCTGCGAGGTGGTTCTTTTGAACTCTTCGTCGCGCGAAGCCATGGACTGGATTTTGAGCTATGCTTCACCAAATCCAAAGCCTGTTGGACCTCTATTTTTTTTTCCTGGTGTCTCTGACGGCTTTCCTCTTCAGAGCAATAGGGGTTCCCAGTCATGCCACAATGAGTGCCTTAGGTCAAAATTATGGGGATGGCATGATCTAGAACATGTCAACATTTGAGTTCGGTTTGATTTCAGAGAAAGGCACCATAGGTTGGAGAAGTTGTTGTCGAAAAACCTTGACACAATCCCATTTCCGGGATTGGTTCGGTGAGGAGAGAGAAAGAAAGAAGACAAAAAGTGCACACACATGGAGGGGTCCACGTGCGTGTGAAAGAGGGTGGCACATGTGGGGGAAAAGTGTGCGAGGTGTGAAGAGGAGAGAGAAAGAAAAACGAGAGATTTTGTCGTGCAAGAGTGTGGGGCACACATGTGAGTGAGGGAGAGAAAAAGGGTCAAACGCATGTGGGGGAGAAGCGTGTGCAAGCTCGCGTGTGAGAGGGCGAGAGAATGGGAGACACATGCACGTAAGAGAGAGAGAGAGAGAGAGAGACACGCATGCGCATGGGTGAGAGGGGGAGAGGGCGGTGGCATGGGCTGGAGTCCGGCTCGGCCTTTGCACAAAGAGGGGGAGAAAGACACGCGCACATTAGAGAGAGAGATTGAGCTCGGGTTTGAGTAGAAGGCCCACCCCGACCCATTTGCAGAGAGGGAGAGGAGAGAGAGAGAGAAAGAAGTATGTCGGGCCTTAAATGGGCCCGCCCTAGAAGCCCGATTATGACAACGAATGTGGCCCTTCCTGCTTGGCCAATTTTTCCGCATGTCCCGCGCCGGTTTCATGCGATTCTGATGTCGTTTGACCCCCAGTTGACCATTTTTTCCCCTCTCCAAATTTTGGTTTTAAAGAAGCACCTTCAAGGGCAAAGGTGTCTTTTGGCTTAATCTCTTCCTTAAGTGCCCCTTTTCTTTTTTTGAAATGATTAAAAAGTGCTCATGGACTAGGATGGAATACATGAATTGTGAGGGGTTATGGGGGAAAGGTTTAAAAGCACATTTTAGAAAGGGGTATGCAAGAGTGGAAGGGGACTCATTTTTTATTCTCACTCTTTTTTAAAATTATAGTGAGAGAAAGCGGGGGAGCCTTCTAGAGTGAGAAAGTGGGCTTTCAAGAGGTTTTCAACGGGGTTTTCTTCTTTTGAGGTGAGGTCGGGTGGTGAGGGCATCTGGTATTCGGGAATTTGGTAAGCCCACTCCTTCCCATGCTTCTTTTGTTCTTCTCATGCTCCTTTAGCACTTTATATACTTATTTTAGTACATTAATGCCTCTCTTTTAGCACTTGACAATTTCTATGCTCATTAAGCACCTTAGCATTCTCTTGAGCATTTCTTAACACTTAATTAGCACTTTTAATGGTTTTTAAGAATTTTAAGTGCTTTTTAAGCATTTGAGTGCTCTTCAAGTATTTTAAGCACTTTTTAAACATTTTAAGCACTTTTTAAGCGCTTTAAATTTTTTTTAGGCATTTTTTATGCTTTCGAAATACTTTTAATACTTTTTTAACATTTTCAATGCTTTTTAAGCAGTTTTAATGCTTTGTAAATATTTTTAATGCCTTTTAAGTATTTTTACCACTTTTTGAGCATGTCTGCATGGATTTCATTTGAATGAAAAGAAGCTCGATCGGGCTTCGCCCGGCTTGGGTACATCCCACAGCTCAGTTCCCTGAGCATCCCTCGAGGTGCATTGGATTGTTTGGGCACCCTTTTTTTCAAAAGTCTGGTTTATAAGGGAGATGCTGGCGAATTTTTGCCAGGCCCGATGTTTTCCTTCTTTTGCTTTTACTACAGGCTTTTTATGTATCCATGAGTTATTTGAGACTTTGTTTTTCCTTGTGCCTCTTTAGATGATGTGCTTCCTAGTTTGGCGAGCCTGTGACTGACTTTTTCACAGGTGTCAGTCTTATGAGAGGGGAGGCTATGTGGCTTACAAAGCCTACACACGCTTTGCAATGCCGTTGTGCGTCACTTTTTAAAGTGAGAGTGCTCGTTTTCACATCTGAGAGACTTAAGACAGGGAATCGATAGTCTGGGAGGAGAGAATTCTGATATTCCATTTCTTGCATCAAGATTTGGCTTCCATCGAGGATCTTTGTAGCCTCGAGAAGTGGATGGCCAAAATGAAGGGATTAATTTTGTCCCCCGATGGACTTCGAATGCAGGGAGAACATCAATTTATGAAGGGCTATATCCCTTGGACCCTTGAGATTCTCCAGGCCTATGAAGATGACCTCAAGCTTGCTTCCTTGTTAGCAGCAGTACAGAGTTCTGCAGGGTATTTCGACCGCTTTTCGAACATCATGCGGGCCCTTTTGGAGACCTGGAGCCGTGTCAGCAATTCATGGCTTTTTGGTCATGGATAGAGCAGCTACTCCTTATTGGTGCTGCTCTTTGTTGGTGGCCTCCCAATGATGGGGGCTATGTATGACGAGTTTGTTGCATACAACTCAATCATCTTTGGAGGGGAACCATTGGGGGGTGAAACACCTCCTCCAGGAGATATTTGAGATCTATCAGCTACTCAGGTCGCAAGCCAATGATGGTCAAGTGAACTTTTCTGCTAGATCAAATTCTTCTATGGCCAGCGCCTAAATGCAGTCGAGCTCGAATACTGCGTTCTGGGCGGTAAGGGCAAAGAGAGAGTAGAAATCATTTATGCGACCTTTGTACACCGGTCTACGTGAGATGACATTTATCTTGCAACATACTTGATTGTTTTTCAATGCAAGTTTGCCCTCCCCAGGTCCAACGACATGATCTGACCAAGATGTTTCTTTGTGGTCTGTGACATTGTGCGAGGATGCCAGAATGCCTTGGCACAACCGATGCTTGTTGTACGTCCTTTTTTATGTACTTTCATGAGCCCATGCAAAGAAGGAGAGAGTAGGTGATAGTCTGGTCTCGTGGGTTCATGAAACACCCGCAGGCAAGGATTGTGCCGAGAAATAAAGCCTTCAGCCTAGTGACCGCGAAGCGGTGCCTCAACACCAAAGAAGGACTTTCCACTTTAGCCTTATGAGAGAGCCTACAGCAGGGCACCAGACCATCGTCATTGTGCTCAGAACATTAAAAAAACCCCGAGGACTAAATTTGGGCTCAATCAGACCCCTCTAAAAGGGTCTATGCTCATGTAGCCACACAACTCATGGGTTTTACGATAGCGTGATGTGGCTTCACAACAGTCGTTAGGCTTCGTCGACTGGCTTCAAAAGAGAAGGAGAGAGAGAAATCCAACTGGCACTAGACTTCACCAACTAGCTTCATACGAGAAGGAGAGAGAGAAATCCAACAAGCGCTAGGCTTCATCGACTGGCTTCAGAACAGAAGGAGAGAGAGAAATCCAACCGGTGCTAGGCTTCACCGAATGGTTTCAGAAGAGAAGGAGTGAGAGAAATCCAACCGGTGCTAGGCTTCGTTGACTGGTTTCAAAAGAGAAAAAGAGAGAGAAATTCAACCAGCCCTAGGCTTCGTCGACTGGTTTCAAAAGAGGAGAGAGATAAATTCAACAGGCGCTAGGCTTCGCCGACTTGTTTCAGAAGAGAATGAGAGAGAGAAATCCAATGGGGGCTAGGCTTCACCGACTGGTTTCAAAAGTGAAGGAGAGAGAGAAATCCAACTGGTGCTAGGCTTCACCGACAGATTTTAAAAGAGAAGGAGATAGAGACAAGAATACGAGTGATAGAGATAAGAACGAGAAACAAGGGAGGAGAGAGAAAGAGGGGAGGAGAGAGAAAGAGATAGAGATGAGATAGAGGGGAGGAGACAGAAAGAGATAGAGACGAGATAGAGGGGATGAGAGAGAAAGAGGAAGGAAATAGAAAGAGGGGAGGAGAGAGAAAGTTATCAACTTGAAGGGTATTTACCCTTTTCTTCTCTCTCCTCTCTCTCTCTCTAATACGTACCCAAGAACTTCAGAAAGAATGGAAATTTTTATTGAATCGATGCAAAATGAACCGAAGGTATCTACAATTTAGCTTTGCATGTTTATATAGAGTTGGGCTAAAACGTGGGTGTACACCAAAAAACTAGCTAGAATTGAAGATAATTACAATTTAATTGAATTTAAAGAAATTCTAAAAATTGGTGCAAAAGGACTGTTTTGCCCCTACCTAACAATGTGTGGAATATCAAAACAGTCTCTACTGTTGCTCGAGAACTTGCGTGATCTTTTGAGCCTGACTCGAGGTCGTTTTGATGCCCGTTTGATCGAAAGATTATTGTTTTTTTGTAGGGCTCGAGATGGCGATCCTTTTGATAAGAGCCATGAATCATGTTTTTGAGCCATGATCATAAGACTTGAATTTTGGATGAATCTTAAAAACTTCAGATCCATCATGTGCTCGTTTCTTGATGTTTCTTCATGATTTCTTCATTGAATCACACAGGTCATGCCGTCACGATCATGTTGCAACAAACGTAGCTTGATTTCATGTCTGGATGAAGATTTTGTCGTATTGAGTTTTTTACTGGAATCTTGAAATCCAGTGGCAAAAATTTACAGAAGCTTTGACACCTTCGTGTGTAAAATCCAACCATTCATTTTTTGAGACGTTTGGATCAGAGATAGCCTCGGATCTCACGCACATAATGTAATTGGTTTCATGCCGATCGGGCATGCGAGCGTCGTGATCTGGCTGTTCGAACGAGGCGTGCTGCTGCTGAATTTTCTGCAACTTCCTTCACGGATCGGTGACTTTCATTTAGTTTTTCTCTCTGCTCGGGCATCGTCACTGGGACGTCCCATATATCGAATTGCTTGTCTTAATGAGACGAACACACTCACCAAATTTGAGAGCGATTCGACTTGAAACGTTGAGATATAGGCCCCAAAAGTAACTGCTCGTGATTGTGAAAACAACCACCTTTAATGTTGTTTTGATGCAGGGTAGCCACACGAGGATAGTGTGCGGCCTACCCCTTTTTAGTCTTGTATCCATAACTTTGTCTTGGAGTGCCCGATTAAGCCGAAACTTGACCATAAAGGTTTTCGATCATGCCAGATCTAATGTCGATGGTCCCACAGTTGTTTGATGCTCCAAAAGTATGGATCTAGTCACAGGGTCTATTTCAGGATACTGGAGACCGATTTCGTTGAAATTGTTTCTATATGTTCACTGCATTAGACATGTCTGATCATGATGAAACTTGGCACGTGGTATTTTGAAGTGCTGATGAAGATCTTTGACGAATTCAAGGGCCATTCTGAGACTGTTGGGAATTTTCACTGTTTTGTTGGCTTTATTGACCTACTTCCTATCAGGGACCAAGGTGCTGAAAAATGTTCAAACAGTCTTCAGCATCTTTAAGTGCGTTAGCGACCTCGTGGGAGTAGTGCTCTTCTTCTTGAGGCTTGTCTTGCCTTCTTAGCAAGTCTTCTATCCTCCGAGTCATTTTTGCGAATGGACTCAGGCTGTTGGAATCTTTCCTTGAAGCTCGTATTTTTGGGTCCTAGTATTGTGACACCAGGGATTTTTCGCTTTGAATGTGGGCTGAAGCCTCATATAGAGGCGAATGCTGCATCAGCTTTCTTATTGGTCCAAGCACTCTTTGTGGGTTTTCACTTGAACTTGGGAAGTGGCGTTGTAGAGACGGTTTTTACCAACTTCCTTTTATTAAGGGCTCTTTTACTCATGACCTTTCGGCCATGTCCACCCTTATTCTTCCATTTTTACTCACGGTGTCCTTTTTGGGTTTTCACCGTGCTCAGGTTTTCATTTTCATGGAACTCTTTTACTCATGGTTTCGTGACCATGCCCCTCCATCATTTTTACTCATGGCGTTCCCTTGTCTAGGTATATATCCTGCCCATTCTTCACTTTTTTTTTGTGACGGCGTGTTTAGGGTCATGCCTTCGGGACCTATGTGAAGCCTTTTAACATCATTCAGCCATGACGTGCACTACAATTTAAAGTAATACAGCTGGACCGTGGTGGTGATGGATGACAATCTTGTGGAGGCCACAAAGTGAGTATGGTGGTGGTTTGACTCACTTTGGGGAGATGGCACGAGGCTACCTATGAAAGATGGATAATGTATGAATGGTGGGTGAAAAGTGGTGACCCACTAGCTGACGGTGAGTATGGATGGCGGGATGGCTCGCCGTTTTGTGAGCACGAGTGAAACTCACTGAGAAATGATGAATGGCAATGAAACGATTCACTGGGGAGTTATGAAGGTGGTGCGTGCACATGGACAGGTCGGTTAGGGAAGACGTACACGAAAATGCACGTAATGGGGGTGTGCGCGAGTGTGGAGGCGGGTTTAAGGTCATGCCTTCGGGACCTTGTGCAAAGCAGTTTATCATCATGCGGCCAGGACGTGTACTATGGTTTAAGGTCATATAGCTTGGACCATGGTTATGCAGTTTTAGAGTGATGCAACTAGGACCATGCAGTTTAAGGTCATGCAACTAGACCTCAGCTACAGTTTAAGACCATGATGCTAAGCCTTTTAACGTCATGCTGTCAGGACGTATCTAGAGTGGGTAGAAGGTCAACGAGGCTGGTTGCCCTTGTTGTCTTAGTCACTTACCTGGTGAGGATTCGAAGATCTCCGTTATGTTTGGCCCTGAGACTCTGATGCACTTTTCTCTAAAACTGGGATTGGGACTGCGATTGGTCCACTTTTCTTGTGCATGAGAGGGTCGTCTCCATGAGATGAGGCAATGGGTGCGGACCTTGAACAAGGGTTAGCTTGGACCTTTGTCTCAGCTTGGTGGAGGACAGGGGATGAAGGATCTTGTCGCCCATCAGGTCTTTACCCCGAGCTCTTCTGTGAGCTCCAGAGACATGATTGACCTGAAGGGGTTGGCTCAAGAGGGTACTCTTGGGGAAAACTTTCGAGTACCAAGTCTTGAGGTGCTTGCCCAGAGGAGAAGGTTTGAATGGGGGAGAGATCAGCTCACGACAATCTTCTGTTGGGAGCCGAGGACGATCTGTCAAAGGGGCGCGTGCATGCCTCTTGAAGCAGAGTTTCGAGTGACTTGGGCGTCAACCCTGGCTCGAGCAACCGGTCTGGCCTTAGGAGGCCGAGAACCGCGAGCACGTGTTTGTAAGGGAACAGTCGGTAGCCTGCCTCTTACAAGGTGCACAAGTGTGTGCTGAGAGGGACGACGAGGGGGTTGTCTCCCGTGTACTCGAGTTGGCACAGGTGTTGCCCCAAGTGGTGGGATGCTCATGCAGAGTATGTTCAGGATCTGGCCCAAAGAGACCTAATCCTGGACAATGACTCGAGAAAATGCGTTGCCCCTAGATGTGACTCGAGTGGATGGCCCACGCGCCTTAGTACGTGTGTGAGAGGTGGAGGCCTCAAGGTCTCCTCCTCGACATGTTGGGTCTCTGAGTATAGGGGCCCAAAGTGGAGTTCGAACATGGGGAGTAGCCTTATGGCGACCCACAAGCGTAAGCATAGTTTGTTTGCCGGTTGCAGCAAGGGACAGAGCAGCCTTTCAGAAAACCTCAGCAATATGACCGGCAAGTGATTTGCCGGTGATGGGGTGCGTGGTGTGAGTGGGTGCGGTTGAGCCACCCATGCAAAGCGCTTTGGTGGGAGATCCACCAGCGCTACAGGTACACTTGTGGTCTGCTGACTACAAAATTGCCCTATTTCTTCATGCTAGTAATAATGGCCTATTATAAAATTGACCACTATACTATATTGTAGTCCACAGGCTACAAAGACTGACTCTCCCTCTCTCAGCGTATGGCGTGTTGGGTTTGGATATATAACCCCTTCCCAAATTTCCATGTCAAAAATTCTTATGGAGAGAGAACGTTGTTGGCATGGTGCTTTAAACCAAAATCAAAATATCTCTCTCTCTCTCTCTCTCTCCATAGACATGGTTTCAGTTAATACTTTCATAACCCATACATGCGTCGCTGGAAGTAATTTCCAACCTCTTAATGAAACCCTAGAAAGAGAAACCTGCCAAAACAAGTTAAAAGACAAAACCTTAATGGAGTGTTGGCCAAAACAAGTTAAAAGACAGAAAACCGTAATGGGGTGTTGGCCAAAACAAGTTACGAGACATAAAATTGTCTGACCTACTTAGACTACTCTGCAGACAATTTAGAGCTCTCTCGCTCTAGCAGTATCATCCTCTCTCTCTCCATTATCCAATTCTTCAGGAACTATAAGCAGGGGACTCGTTTGGCAACAAATAAACATGGGTCTATTTAAATATCAAAATGTCATATTTGCATAATGAAAACAAGATACTGCTTAAGCAAATCCAAGTATTCGACCTCACCTTGAATTCCTAGCTACTTTAACCTTTAGTTGTCACGGAATATCTCTTATGCTCTTTATAATGATACTTTGTTTTTTTAAAAAAAAAAAAAAAAAATTATTGGGTTATTCTTCCTCTAACTGTAACTATGATTTTGAGATATATAGTTGTTTTGATGGATTATTCTTTTGGGAAATATAATGTATCGTTATTTATGAAATTTATTGTTAATCCTAGATTCTTGATTTACAATGTACTTATCTATAAACCAAAATTCTTAATTCTAAAGTTATTCTTTTTGAAAAGTTTTTTGAAAAAATATGAAATATGGATGTATCAGTTTCATTAAAAAAATGTTATTTTTTTTAGATCTTTAAAAACTCACAGTTCTTAACGAATTTCAAAAAATCAGATTTTTTGAAACAAAATCGTCATGTAATTTGAGACTTACTAAATATGGTATAAAAAATAGGAAAAAAATAGTAGCAAAATAAAAGAGAGAGAAGAAAAAGCTAACCTATGCCACAAGGCTTATGGTATAAAAAATAGGAAAAAAATAGTAGCAAAATAAAAGAGAGAGAAGAAAAAGCTAACCTATGCCACAAGGTTAATTGTCATAATAATAGGCTAAATCTAACATTGGGCTATTCACATCTCTAATTACGGTTATACTCTAGGGCAAGCTTTCTATGGTTCCCCTACAAACATAAAACTTATACATTTTCCTTTATCCAACCATCCATTTTGAATGGAGGGCTAAGATTGTCCCAATCATAATGTCACGTCTCTATACTATTTTATTTGTAATTTTTTTGTATAAACTATTTTGATACCAAATTTTCGACGTCCAATCCTCTATTAAACGTGCACTTGTAAAAAATATAAAAACATATTTCTAATAAAATAAAATGATCAAAATACTCTAAAAGATTCAAGGGGTATTTTTGTCATTATATTTTACCAAAAAATTATATTTTAATATTTTTTGTAGGTATGCCTCAATGAGAGGATGGTACATACCAAATTTCATAATCATACAATTATTATAAAAAAATTAAAAATAAAATATTTTAAAGCGTCCGATCTAAGATCAAATGGAGAGCGATTCACTTGATCAAAATTGAACAGCTGGATGGTAGAAAAAATATAGATCTTCCATGTTATAGGAGAAATATAAAAGTCTTTCGCTATAGTTAATTTTTTCTGTGAGATAATAAAGGCAAAACAAGCCCAACTTAGTGCTAAACCTTTCCTAGTTCGAACTGAGGATATTTTAAAAAAATATAAAATTGTCAGAGGTGTTTTGGTAATATAGGTTCTCTTATAAACGGCTACTCAGAATAGAACACATGACCTCTTGTATGAGAGGAACGACCAGGTTCATAATGTGGACTTTGGAAACGTTCTCTTTTATAGAAACTCACTTATTTCCATTTCTTATTATATTTGAATAAAAATAATAATGACACCTTAATCTGGTAACCAAAATTTATTGCTCTTTTTCTTCCTCTTTTCCATTGTTTTCTTGCGAACTTAGTGTCGGCTACATGCCTTATTCCTAAACAAGAAAGATGTCGCCAATTAATCTTCTAAAACATTAGACCCAACATTGATTTTTCCGTAAGATTAGCCTATGTATGATAGTATAAGTTAGGGAAAAGCGGGACTTAACCCACGGGCTAATAGCGTAGTCTTAGCTCACGGTTCAGATTGTATATGAGTCAATCTAATGGTCACGATCTCATTTCGTACGTGAATTTTTATTTTTTTGTATAAATTCAAAACACTTGAAATTTTATGCGTTCATTCTTCTCATCAAGTAGCACTTAATAAAAATATTAAAATATAATTTGCAATATATAAATTGATCAAAACACCCCTAAAAATCTTTGGAGCTATTTTGGTCAATTTATTTCTTGTATATTATTTTTTAAATTTTTTTTCGATACTCCTATTTTTAAATAATAGACACTCAAAATTTCAAGTGATTTGTAATTATAGAAAAAAATAAAAATTTAAATACGAAATACGATCGTGATCATTGGATCAGTCTCATATTCATTCTGAGTCGTTGGTTAACACTGTAGTTGTTAGCTTGTAGGCTAACACCAACCTTTCCCTATAAGTTAATTAGGATCGAACTGCAAACTATTTATGATATGTGTGTGTGTTTGTGTATGTGTGTGTGGGAAAAGGCCTAAGGGCATACTACTATAGTAAACGCCAATGGCCCATATTGGATCTGGGCCGATCTGACGATCTCGAATGTCCAGTAGTGTTTTGGATTTTAATTTTCTTTCTACAAATCGGATTGATTTGAAATATGGGACGTATGTACATAAAAAATAGGTGAATCTTAGAAAAAATATAAAAAAAAATATTTTATATA